>UELU01137182.1:0-28072 GCA_900490025.1 Megastigmus dorsalis
CACACACACACACACACACACACACACACACACACACACACACACACACACACACACACACACACACACACACACACACACACACACACACACACGTCAAAGACCGTTAATCGGCTGAACGAATTGCAAAACGAAATTAATTTTACGTGACTCGCAGCGCTCCCTTGAAAATAAGCCAGCCACTACGTGAGAAGTGAAAAAAAAGAGAGGGTGGCTAAATAGTCCTACAACAGTAGCACACCTTTTTTCTTTTTTTTTTTACAAGTGTACGGCGGGGGGGTGACAACATTACCCGCGGCACAGGTTTCTTCTTCTTCCATGCCGACCGACCCACACACACACTTGCGATTACTCTCTCGAATGCTACAGGTGGCTTGTACTCAATGCTCTCGCGAAAGGTGTGTGTGTGTGTGTCTGCGGGGTTAAAGCTCGAAGCGTTTATTCATTCGTTTTGGGGACATGTGAGTGTGTGTGTTGGCTTTCGCGTGGTGTTTATCTTTTGCCGAATGCCGATGAGGTGTGCCGTTAATTCGATATTGGGGATTATTATTGCCGGAGAGCAGCAGTTTGCGGCGGCTAATTCGCATTGTGCGGGTGGATTTGTATAGAGACGTTAAGCGCATGATTTTATTCGTTGTACACGGGTAATGTCAATAAATTTTGGCTCGGTCAGTATTTATTTGTTGAAAAATGCGCCGGCCGTAATAGAATCCTGTCCTTCGTTTGAGGGTAAATGTAGTCTTAATTAGTTATGATACGATAGAAAAGTTTGCTACGTTTGTTTTAAAATTACTTCTCCAACAGACTTGATAATACTGATATATCATTCTACATATAAACAGACATTATACGATGTATACAAACATCTTGTATTTAAGTAACAGAGTATTATCAACTACATTGTCCGCAAAAAATTTCAACAAAAAAAAACCTATTTAATTCCAAACAATATCGGTAATTGCCAACTTCAGTTCAAACTAGCATTAACAAAATAATACATATATAAATTCTTTTTGCTACAAAATGAAATTGTTTTAACGTATTATACATTTAAAATAGACTGGTAATTTATACTTTTATACTTTCATATTATGTTCTTAAATAAAAAAACTTCAACCTTCATTACTAACGGAATCATTTTCTTGTATCTTGACAAAATATAAATCAGAGAATATTGTAAAAAGGTGATTGAATTGAATAAAAAAAAACGTAATAAAAATTTTTCTTCTTTATCGTCAACTTTAGGAAAATGTATTTCAGGTATCAAATCCATAAATGTTTTTCTTTACTTTTGTAGAAATCTGAGCAACTTCAGTGGGTGCCAATTAGTTTGCATTCAGTTTAATTAAAGAAAATCAAGTTAGAAAAGTAACATAGAAACTCAGTAGGAATTGGTGAACAGTTTTGATGGCAAAAGTTTCGAGATGTACTTTTATAAGTCATCTGCAGAATCTGAAACAGTTTCTGTATATCTCGTAACTACGTTTCTGACTAGAAAATAAAATACTTTCTAACTAGTATACGTAGAACATGTATGTATATTATAAGATTCGTGAATTTATATCAAAGTAAAGCTATTTGTACTGGGACATAATCTCGACAAACATTATCACCTGCTCAAAATTTAAGTAATTTGATTTAGTGCCTCGACGCACATTCTTCGATGAAACGAATTGCAGTTTGCGCAAAGTAGAAATTCGCAATCTACGCCAAAGACATACATCATCACTAACCACTAAAGCTCAGGCAATTAATTCTCTCAACGTTCTCACTTCGATGCTGAGCCAGATCGATGCTTCATCAATTGAAAGATTCACAAAGAAGAGGTAATCCACTACTTCTAACAGCTAAGACAATGACTAATAATCTCGCTATACTACAGCAACAACCAAAAAAACTCTAGCAACGATGCGCCAAAGAGATAAAGACGAACGGGAAGAAAGTAAGACCAGCCGATCCATTTGTCAAGGATCAACGACCAGACGCAGTTTCTAGCTCCACATCTCTCATGTGGCTCGTGCAAGAAATGGCATCATCCCGAGTTGCCGCAGTATACGAAACGGTGCGGGCAACTGGCTCTGGTCCATTCCCGCATCAGAAATCCGCTATGCAGTTTGCTGCTTCTATAGACTGTCCGTTCGTCAGGCCCCTCAAGGTCATTACCGACCAGTGTTACCGCAGAGTTGGAAATGAAATAAAGTCCCCTACTCTCCTTCCCCACCGTCTATTCTCGCGCGCTCCTCTGTCCGAGACAAGCGAGATTACCTAATCCTCGGCACGATTCAAGTATTTCAATCCAAAAGGTGGTCTGAACGTGTCCGGCGGCTCAGGTAAGCAGAGCACCACTGGTGACGATGGGAGGTTTTAATCACTAATCTGAGACGTTACCAATCCAAGTATTTCATGATGCATTGATAACAATCGCTGGCGAGGGAAACTTTAATGTGAATCAGCTTATGAATATTTTTTTTTGCAGTTTAATTATTGAAACGGGTTGAAATGATAATGACGATTTGATAATAAGTAATTAATTTAATTAATTTGTTAGTACTTCAAGGTTCAAAATTTCAGTTAAGTATTATTAACATTGATAATAATATTAGATCTTTGTTCATTTTGTAATGGAATACGTTGAGTATCACTAGAATTTCATTTAATGGACAAATTTTACAACGTAGCTACGTATGTACAAAGGAGTTATTTGTTCCTTAGCTGAGAGCTATCGATTTGGTCATATACAGTTTACTCAGAGTATGCTTTCGGTGATCTACAAGGAGTTGAAGGGGCATCCAAAAGAGGTCCTAAGGTATAATCGATAATATCAGCTTTAAAATATGTAAGTTTGAAATGTTATGGCTAAAGGGGATATAACTTGAAGAAAATAAAACTTCTCTTCGACTCATGCACTTCTACCGTGCTTCCGAACTACTAAAATTATTACTTTATAGACTTGTGACGAGTTGAAAAAGAGAGCAGTCCCATTTTTCAACCTTCATCATATTTACAAATGCGTAATAATTTACATGGTAAACTACCGCAAACTTTTTTATTGTAACTTTATTTCTTATAATTATTTTTTATTTTTACAAAGTAAAGTACCAATGATCGTGCAGCAGCATTTGATAAAGGAATCTTACAAAAATAAGTCTATGATATTTTTAGAAACTTAACAATTTTCTAAAATTATGATTAAAAAGTTTAAAAAAAAATTGGATAGTCTTAATTCAGCATGTCAGCTACACTTGCACTTTATCCGAACTTCTTACTTCTCTCCCTCTCTCTCTCTCTCTCTCTCTCTCTCTCTCTCTCTCTCTCTCTCTCTCTCTCTCACCTAATACAATTACCCGTTTGCGTCACTCACAAGTTATGTCCGATGTGAAAATGTATACGCAAATATTACTGTATGAAACATATGGGAATCTCATACCAATTCTTAAATCTGAATTAATTCTTTATAGCTGTATAGTCTCATTCAGATTAGATGAATGCAAGGTAAAATATACTCCAATTAAAATGATAAGAATAGTTATTTGTTCATATAGGTAAAGTTTCATATTATTGGGTAAGAAAAGATTAATTTGCAGTAAATACTTGAAAAGGCTGAAAAAGTCATTCTTAGAAATTGATAAAAGATAAAAATACCCATGCCGTTTACAGTACTAACTTTTGCCAAATCATCGATGACTGAATCAAACGAAAAATTAACAAGAACGTTCTATTTTTGATGCTTGCATCCAGAAAATGTGACTACTCCAATTTTTGTTAATTCAGGTGAAATACTTGACCGTTGAAGTTCGTCCATGTGTATGTATGACGGTAACACGGACGTTTGTGGTCACGTTTGGGATTCAAAATGGTATTCAGTATAGGTCGCAAATTCCTTACATATGGGCATGACTGCAATGTCACTTTACCGTTCTTCGAATTCAAATTGAAGTCCCTATTTTGTGGACTGCACTTTTGATAACTGGACTATGTTGATAGACTGACAAGAAAACTTACAGGTACAGATAAATCTAATTTACAGAATGTATTATTGTACTTTAAAATAATGATTTCGTTTTAAGTCACATTTAGTAATGAAAAGAAAAAAGAAAATTCGCGCATGAATTGGTGATTTTTGAGTGACTAAACATTTTTATCCAAGAAACGAATGCAGATTTTTAAGCAGCATGTACGTGTTGACACATATGTTCTACAATTCGTTTGAATTTTAATTTTATTTCATGTATCATGAATAGGGTACGAATAATTCTAAGAATTTTGTAAGAAAATATTGAATACTGTTCATCAACAAAATTCAAAATACCTAATTAATTAGGATAAGAATTTCAAAATTTATTTATTCTAAACTTTAATACTGAAAAAATTATCAATGAAGCGGATTACTTTTCATTTTAAAAGCAAAATCTTTCAATTTTAGAAGTTAAATATATTGAAATAAAATTTTAAATATTTTCAATTCTATTTTCGTCCTTTCAAACTTTTCAGCAAGTTTAAAACGAAGGGATTGCCTTTTCAATTCTTGAAAATCTTGAGAATGGTTCTTTTCAAAGAAAATTATGTAAGAAGTTTAAGAAAATGTAACAGTTTAAAAGTTTGAACATTCCTGAGAATATAAATGTAGCAATATTTTTAATACCCGTTTTAATGTTCGTTCCAAAAGAAAAGAAAATAATAGATCAAATAATATTTCCATTTGAATAAAGTGTCATTTTGAGTAAATTTCTCGTTTTCAATATTTTACTCTATTTTTTAACACAATCTAGTAGTGAAAACAATGATTAAATTAAAGACTCTTAAAATGCTTTAAAATTTCATTGCTTAAAATCAGCAACATTCAAACTGCTCACGTTTAAATTAAAACTTGCCCTATTCCAGAAGCAATTTTTTTTTCCACCCAGCATCCCCACTGCTAACCTACTTTTGTAACGACGTTTACCCCCAGCACAACAGTACACCGATAAAAGCTCCAACCTCCTACCAAGCAATTTTCTATAACCACTTAACTTTGAACAACTCAATTTACACAAAACTGTGGAAATATAGTAAAAACCAGCACTAATTGATCAAATTACGTGACTGAAACAATTGAAAATATTTGGAATTTTTCTGAATTTTTGAAAAAAATGTAATTCTTTGAGCTTGGTAACCAATCGCATAAATTAGGATATTATATGTGATCATTTTATTTCCGACTTGTGTTTTTTAAATGCATCTTTATTTATTATTACGAATAGATCAATGTTGCATTCTGAACTGCACTGAATACAATTGAACATAATCCTAATTGCTACTAAAATTTAAATTATAATTTATTACTCTCTATAATATTTCTTACGTAAATTCTTTATGAACCCAATACACCCCGTATAAAGCTGCTTTTTGCTCTCTTTTTACATCGCAATAGCGTACAAAAAGTAAAAAATTTTCCGATATTTTTCTCAGTAAATAATCACGAAAAAAAAGTGTTATCACACAAAGCCTGACTAACACGACGCTCGGTTGCATCGACGAAGCAGCGATCGACTGCCTTAATCGAGAAAGCTGCGAGAGAACAGTATTGCCTGCTCGTTATACTTGACAATATTGCCACTCACGTGAAAGCAAAAATATGATTAGTTCCTAGCAAAGAAATTTTAGTATAATTTATTTAGATATCAAGCTGTTTATATACGAGCGATTCAATTTAAGAAAATGATTAAGATAATAAATATTATTTATCCGTTTATGTTTTGAGAATAATTGATTAAAAGTTACGTGTTTTTACATTGGCAATGCGGAGGAAGATAAATAAAGGGTGTTTTTCTCTTGTACGGTAAGGATAAATGGACGTAGGAGAAATGTGAAAATTCCATAAAATCTGATGGAATTCCATCCGTTCCAATCATCCGCAATGAAATGTGCAATCGGTAAGTGAAAGTTCCTATAGATACTGGACTTTCAGTTGTTTTTATAGAATGGTCATGTTGTCTACTTGCTTAAAACCAGCAATGTCAAGAATTTGTCCGACTCATAATACAATTTCTCTTTTTACAAATAAATTTCTGGCTTGACGCAGGAAATGTTCTTAAGATAACAATCATGGCAGTTTTAACGTCTTAATGGTACAGTATTTTAGGTGATTAAAATGCGTTACCTGTTGCAACATAATTTCTAAATCAATGAACATTAATAAACCAATGCACCACGATTCCAAATGATTGCGAGACTTTCTTACTAAAAGTGCTATTTACATACAGCCCTGCGCTATTGCAAAATTAAAACTCGTACTTTTGCAGCATCATTTGTCCCTTAAGATGCTGAAACGTAAGGTCTAGACACTTGGTATACATAACAACGCGTTAGTCAGACGGGTGAAGAAGAAGTGAGAAGAAGCGCGCACTCGTCTCTTTTCTCTATATACATCTGCATAGCCACATCGCACACGTATACTCTCACCAAGTCTCTCGGGCGCGAGCGATGCGGTGCGTCACCAGGCTTGGAATAGCGGCTGATGTCAAACTCCGCAGATTATACTCGCGAGAGCACCTCGACTGCTGTGCTCTCCCTTTCTCTCTCTCTCTCTCTCTCTCTCTCTCTCTCTCTCCTTCTCCAAGAACCGCAAAACCTTCCTGCTCTACCCACGTCTCGTTCCTCAAACTAAAAAAGAGGAAACAAAAAAAGGAGGTTCACGAACTTTCTCGCCTATTCCCATCCATTCCGACCCATAATTTATCGCTTCTACGCTTGGATCAGGGTAGACTGACGACGGTGTCAAATCTTCTTCTTCTTCTTCTTCTTCTTCGTCTTCGTATTCTGCTCTAACAGTCATAAGTTTGATGACAAGGAGAAGAGGAGGCGTAAACGTGGAGGAGAGGACTACTTCCTTATGGATGACTACTGTGTTGCGGCGCACATAAGCTGCCGTGGGTTACACTACACGTCTTTATTGATCCGTGGTGTGGTGTGGCGGTGCTCTGTGCCACCCCCTCGAGAGACAGAGAAAGACACTGTACTATTGTAACGAACTTTACTTTTGAAGTTTATCAGAGCTGGTCGAGGACGATGTCGTCGACGATTATGAGGGTGTTGGACTACTTCTCCCCCCCCCCCTCTCTCTCTCGCTCTCTCCCTTCTTATTCTACTTCTTTTGTTTGATACTTATAGACAGGCGGAGTGCTTTCTTCTTTTACTCGCGAGGAGTAGATTGTGATGTACCTGCGTACTTGTTGCTTAAATCTGTGGAGCAGGCCTGAGATGAAAAATTTTCTATGCAAGCGTGAATGCGTACTTAAAAGGGTATCAAAATAGTTTTATAAAGCTTTACATTTAAGGGATCGAAATTACCATGACTGAAGTAGATTAATTAGTAAGTTAAAAAAGTGTCTAATTTTATAGGGCATAAATGCGTTTCGATTAAGCGAACATTCGCTTGTATTGAAATTGTCTCGCTTTCATTTTGCAAGGAAATTGTTTGTAATGGACTGGGCTTGCTACTAAACTGTTTTATATGTCATACACTGGATAGTAGGTCTGACTAAGTGTGGTCAAAATTATTCGAATGTATGTAGACGTTATTGGTAAAGTGGAAACCGCAAATCGTGCATCCATTAAACCATCGTTATATTTGATTGATCGTATTTAGTCTAGTCTAGAGCGCTTTGGTGAGAGACTTTTTCACGATTTTCATAAAACTATTAAATTAAGTATTTCATTTTACATAGTTATGAATTAATCAAAATATAATGATCTATTGTACAGAATTTAATTAGATTAATATGGGAAATCCGTGATTCATCGATGCATCTGTAACTATGACTTCTCAAGCCATCATTTCTACGATTTTCAAGGATTCAAGTTGTATGAATTTGTCACAAACCTGTTTTTTATTATTTTTTCCTATTACACAAATATTGTTTCTATGTAAAATGAAAGAATAAATATTTTTCAAGCTAATGTGACAGAAATACGGAACCTCAGTTCGATATTTATTATATAGCACTTCAAATAAAGCACTTAGTAGCATGTTATCAAACTCTTAAAGTCAGCAACTTTCTTGTATTGAAATTCCTTAAATATTTAGGTTACCAAGGCGTATTTTCAAATTATTTAAAACAAAAAAAAAGGGAAAAATAAACGTGACAAGATAGAATATAGAGCAACTTAACGTATACCGAGTATATCTCCTGCGATCAGTGAGAGCTCGAGTTAATAGTAAGTAACAAGATAGGAACACCCAACCGGTAAATGATTCACGCTTAGAAACTCGACTGTGTTCATTAGGCAGCAAGGAATAGCTTCTTCTCATTTCTACAACACGCGAAGACTTGCTTGTCATTATTATTACTTGACAACGGGGTACTGCAGATAATTTCACTTTTTAGAGCGTAGGCACAACTTGGTAACTCGTGTTCTTATAATAATACTGAAAAATTAGTTTACCTCAAAGATTTTAAAGAACTGAGTACTTCATTTATTTGACTATTACATACTTATTGGTAAATGTAATTTGTCACTGAATTCACAAATTGTAAACTATAAGAAAAAGATGCTTACTCTTATAGCAGCAAGAAAGTTATTTTTCAAATTCAACCTACAAATAAAGAACACGTAAAAATATGCGTTGTCTATAATTTTTATTTCATTTTTTATTTGTTTATCTGGTTTTTAGCAGTACTAGTGCAAAATATAGTGCAGTACATGAAAAAAAGCGTTACTACTTTGATGCTAACCACAAATACCTGCTAAATTCTACATCAAGCAAACAGTTGAAACTCACGCAACATTAGCAGCCAAGCTTAGTACACGCAATGGCTTTGACTTCTCAATAAGACGCTAATCAATCGATTAATCATTCAGCAACATTCAAGAAATACAATTGACCATGAACTTAGCCAACAAATTATCAATCGACTCTTAATTCCAATTTTTGCACATCACTTTAATTTCCTTTAATAATGATTTGCAGACGCACACAGAGGAACACATACACACACACGCATACATATATATATATATTTAAACTGGATAATGAAGGCCTTCTAAGCACGCGCCACGCGGAAACAGTATACATGCATGCGAATCTAAGCGATTCTACGCACGTAGACAAGTTTAAATGACTACGGAATTCACTTGCAGGCGCGCATCTATAATCAGAGTAAAGGCGAATCAATACGCGCACGATGCCGAGCGCAATGAGACGCGCGGCATCGCACACGAGGACGCGACCGGATGTGGAAAGGAGAGGAGAAAAAATAATGCATTTTACCGATCGATTTCTCGTTTGCGCGTATTGCGCTCCTTTTTGTGCGTTTGCGGCTGAGCTTTGTTCGACGAAAGTTTCAGAAGATTTTATAGTTTTTCGAGATTGTAATTATGTGATGAGTAGGTCAAAGCTGAAATTATTTCTTTTAAAAGTGAGACATTCTTCAGTGTGCAGTATTAAAGGAAAAAGGGGTCTTACCTTTGCGAATGTAATAAGTTTTATTTATATCATCGACAAAAAATAATATATCAAAATGAGTAAAAATAAACTTTAAAATCGCAGGAGGATCCCGATACCGGCCCCTAATTTTTGTTAACTTTCCCATCATTAAGAGAGTCCAGTTTTTTAAATTTTAATATTCTTCTATGCTCTAAATGACGATGTAGGTTTTATACTTTTCCTCTAAAGACTTCATTATATTTTGATTTCAACAGGGACCTCCTTTCTTATAAATTATCTACTATTTTATTAAGTCACAAGCCATTAAAATCGAGGATACTCTCAAAAATAATTGCAGTGAAAATTAAAAAAAAAAAATTTAGGAAAAATTTTATGAAAATGTTATTTTTTAATTTATTTTTAAGTTTGAAAAATTGGTGTTATTACTTATAAACCATGTAAATATTACTAGGGGCAAATTTAATTTTAACGCAGCATGCAGTAAGTAACCAATACATTTTTCTCATTTTTACCTATTTATTTTAACTGTAGCTTATGATACTAAATAAATTCACGTATTGGGTTCTTGACGCCTACAATATCGATTTTTTAGTGCTTATAAAATAATGTTGATTATTAAGATTGACAATCTTTAGAGCATCGCTAAAAAGAACTACTTTTACCTCACAGACATAATTTTAATTACATTTTTTAATAATTAAAAAAACGGTTTTATCGTGGATAATATTAAAATAAAAAGCAAGATTTTTAAAACCCTGTATAAATACGTATTTATTTATTTCAACTCGAAAAATTTCTGAACGAACAATCAATTTAACTTTTCCTTGTTATAATTAGGTATGCTTTATCTTCTAATTGAAAAAGTAATTGTAATGAACAAATAAAAGTCGTCTTTAACTTTTAGCAAAGTTAGTAGAAATCTGGGCTCAAAGAAACTGAATTTCGTTATTTTCTTTTTAATAAATTAAAAAGCAGGATTTAATTTTCCGAAGTAAGTTTGAAAAAGCAAAGTAATCAGATAACACTTCCATTCATAATTATTTTCCATTTTATAAAACTGCTTTTAATTATACTAAACTATGAATTAAAAATTACTGAAAAGTTCAGGAGTATAACAGTTAAGTATACTCCTATTAAGTAAGCTGTTTATAATCTCTACATGAATCTTTTAAATAATTAGTATATTGTTTTTTGCGGTATAAACAAAATATTTTTTCGCGGTATTCCAGGGAAGCAGAGCTTCAAATTCATCGCGGATTCTAGAAACTAGCTATTTGATATTTTCTCAAAACCGTGTGCTCTATTATTCTGTGCCAATTTCAAAATCTCAAAGTAAACAAAACCCGCATGTGACCCATCGTTCCCAAGTAAATTATCTTATTTATTAACCTTTAAAGACCACCAAAGCAAGCCATATTTTCCGATTAATAATTTATAGCCCACCAAATTATAACATAAAAAAAAATTTTCTACAGAAATTCTCACGAGGGTGCAGAACTACATGAAAAATCGATCGTCAGCAAACACGCACGCATGAAATCATTAAGTCAAGAAGTGCCTAATTGAAGTGTGTCACAAAAAAAGAAGACATTGACACAATGTGTATCCCTACTCCCTCATCAAACTCTTCACACACACGACTTAGGAGCATTCACGTCCGGTCCATAAAAGGAGTTCAAAGTCCATGCCTGAGAAAAAAATCAATTCCTCTCTTTCTCTCTCTTTCTCGCTCTCTTCCGGCCTATGAAAAATTACCTTTTTCCCATTTCTATAAGAAACAAAAAGCGGTAAAAAGAAGTAGGCTAACAGCGAGAGAGGGAGATAAAAAAGGCATATCGATAAGAGAAAAGAGCCGGAGATAGATGTATAATATATATAAAAAGAGAGCGAGAGAAGGACGCGCGCGGCCGAGTGTGTGCGCGAAGACACACAAACGCACACGCACACGAGAGACACAGAGTCACGAGAATCCTCTCTTTTTCAGCCGGCAAGAAAACTATGCTGCGGCAACATGGCCGCCAACAGCCAAGCGGACGCTTCTTCCCTCTCTCTTTCTTTCTCTCTCTAACTCGCTCGCAGAAGCTCTCGCCCCCGCCACGGCCACCGCCCCTCGCCTCATTTTCTCACTGGCACCATCTCTCTTTCTTTTTCTCTCTATCTTGGTCCCTCCTACTGGCTATTTTTCTCTTAAATTTTCATTCTATTTTCTAGATACCCACACTCTGCCCCTATGCTGTATATATACACACATATTGGGATTTTCGTGTCGCGTGTGCGTGCGTCATTCGTCATTCCTCGTTATTCCCGAAAACTTCCTACATATATACGAAATTTTTAATATATATATATATATATTTACGAGTCTCAATGTGCACGCGTGTCTATTACCTCATGTTACTTCGTCACAGCCTTTTCTAGCCGCGTATATGCGCATTTCGGAACAAAAAAGAACCGCTCGTTTACGGAATCTAGCGCGTAAATTATCCTCTATTTGTTTAATTACATAAATTTTTGTATGCAAGGTTGCGTCGCATACTCTCGGTACGGCGCATATAACTGGCGTCGGCTTTATAACGAATTACTCCCTTGCATGCACGCACACTGCAGACGTACTTATAATATATTTTATGCGAAGCGTTTCTAACCTCAGTGTCTCGGGGATAAAAGAATGTATCCTCGCCGGCAGTAGCGGTCCCTTTCTTTCTTCTTTTTTCTATCTCTTCCGACGATGATCGTCACACACTACGGATTATGTGTAATATATATATATATCTATAAAATACTTACGCACTCGCATGCATACACACACACATTCACTCACTGAGACGAAACTCTGAGTCTGAAACGCAACGCGCCGCCACCGTTCTTTCTATATCTTTTCTCTCTCTCTTGCTCTCGAAATCGACGAGGAAGAGGAAGGTGCGGACTAATCCTTCCCTCTCCTTCTTTTTTTCCTTTCCGACGCGAAGAAATCCGCAAAAGAAAGGGCGGAAATGCGTATTTAGGGGTTGATAATGTCAGTTAGAAAATGATGGGTAAGGGCGGAGAGGTTAGAAAATTTTTTCGTGGTATGAAACTAACCTTATAGGAGTAGCGCTACAGCGTTCGGCGAATATAGGCTGTCGTTCCTGTCGCACGCACACACTGTTTTTTCTTTTCCCCTTTTAGGAAAAAAAATCCACCGCTCTCTCTCCTCTCGTCTTGGTCTCTCGTATATAATACGACACTAACTCGCCTCAATTCTCTCTTACGCGTGCACACTCTCCGGGGGCCACTTATGCCTCTATACTGTGTATGAACGACGTATATATATGTATATATATATATATATATACACTTGTGTATGTATATATATATATATGTTACAATGCGCACGACGACGGCACTACTATGAACAAGACGAAGACGACGACGAGGACGACGGCGACGTTACTCTCGGGGCAGCACGATCACACAACTGTCGGCGGGGGGAGGAGAGGGGACGACAATATATAGAGACTTGAGCGTGCGTTTATGTGTGCGCGCGGGGCGGCCTATAGAGTATAGTCGCTGTCGCTGCTGCTGTTCTCTGCTGCTGCTGCTGCTGTTGGTTTGGTTCTCTGGTGCCGACTTGCGGAAACCACGGATAACGCCATGACACCGGATGCTTCGCCATCTTATGCGGTGTCCCTTGATTTTTTTTTGCATTTGCTCTTTTTTATTTCTTTATTGAACACACTATGAATTGAATTGCGACGGTTTTATTGTTTGCCGTGAAAATATATATTAGATTTTCTGAAAATTATGTGCTCTAGTCTTGGATATGGGTTTTTACATTTTTTAATAATTTTTCTGAATGTTACAACATTTGGATTGATAGTTGGCAGAAGTGTTCTTCGCGGTAACCGTGCGAAGGACATAACCTAAAATGTTTCGACTTATTTACAAAAAGATTAGCGGCTTGTTTGAAAGTAGATTTAAAAATAAGTTAAAGATTCAGGAAACATTCGTCTAAGGTAAAAATAAATCGTGAGTAAAACTTGTCATTAGAAAAAGAGTAATTCAGAAATAATTTTTAATTAGAAAATAATTTGCTCGCCATGAGGCGCTAAAATACTCAGACCAAAAGTGCGGTAAATTTAAAATGATCAAATGAAATAAGAAATTACTTTTAGAAACTAATGTTATCTGTAATTCGTCTAATCTTGGTCATGCTTTGTCCAATCCAATTCCAAGAAAGATAATATGACATGCCTTGAAAGTGAAAACTAAAATCTTTTAAAAATATTAAATCACGCTTGATATTCAAAATTTCCGCGCTGCAAAAATAATAAACTAATTTTTACTAATTAAAATACTTTTTGAACAGTATCATATTGCACTTATAGTACTTATATTCATTTTATGAAGATATAGGTACATATAAGAAAAAACGAGAAATTTTAAATATCGTAAAGGAAAAAAGTGTACAAAGTATAGACATTCAATATAAATAAGAAAGCATTAAAATTTTACATATGAAATTATTAATTTAAGTATTATATGTATTGCATAAGGAATTTCCCTTATTTAAGCAATAAATAATTGTAACTATAAAATTAATCAAAATTAAATTTTTGGTTTTGGAATTCATTTGTAATGTACATTTATATATTAAATATTTTTATTTTTTCGTCTTTAATTCAAAACTTATATAATTATGTATAATTTACACATTTGTCATGGCGAAATGTTCTTTTCCTTATCACTTTCACCTTTTCGTTAATTATTCCGTTTTGAATTATTTTAGCGATAACGATAATTTTTATGTTGACTTCATGAACTATAATAGTTACAGTAATACTTACAGTATAACAATATATAAGGAATAACTATTTTAAATTGTATTCATTTGGCTGTACAAAAATTGCACATTCGATTATTATAAAGTATAAAATTATAAGTAAATACCTAAAACATCTAATTTAATGAATATATGGCCAATATTCACGAAATTATATACAAAATTGACTATCAACAAACAACGTATTCATTAATTGTCAGTGATTCCTCGCTTCGAACGCAATTTTCCAAACTTCAAAAATGAAGTTCTCGGGAAAATTGAAAGCATCCGGTATTGAGCTGTCAATAGCTTTAGCTAGGTCCATACTATTTATTTTGTTCTGCGCGATTTCCCAGAGTCTCCTAGCTGCAACAATCATATACAACAATATAATAAAACACGAAGTAGATATGAATTCTAAAATGACAGTAATATAAACATTATCAGTACCAAGCACATTATCGCTGATTCCCATATACGTGTCCAGTGCATTGTTGATCTTCTCGATTTTTTCCCTTGTCCTGTCATCTTCGTTCTGTAAATAAATTTAAACAAATATATCAAACGGCGTTCGTATAAAAATCTATGAATATAAATTAATTCAAGATTCTAATGATTTCAAAGAATATTGGCTCGATTAGAATCTTGAATTAACGTAGAGATTTTGACGAGCAGCAAATTTTGCATTTTGTATTAAATTGTCGCTCATGACAATGTGAACTGAAAAAATAACTATTTATATATCTATGAAAATAGTCAAGGATTTCCGATATTCCATAAAGACTTGAAAAATCCTCGAGCGACTCTCTCAAAATCGTTAAGTCAATTCAGGAATTCAAATCTAAGCCGCTGAAGCCGCGTCGCCCAGAAGCACGATCCACTCACCACTTGTTCAATCTTGGCGAGACCGTCAGCCTTGAATCTCAAAGTTTCCCTGCCACTGCCGTAACACGAGAACTTGCCTCTGCTCCTGGGTCCTGCGCACCTTGGCCCGATAATCCCGAAGCCACTACGGCTCAGTGGCTCCACGAGCCTGACCAACAAGGTCGATCCGCGCTCGATCTCCTTGAGCATCCTCGCGACCTCGTAGTGCCTCTTGCCGACGAGGCTCGTGCCGTTTAGTTTCTCGATGTGGTCGCCAATCTGGACCACTCGCAGCCTGTCCATTATCGAGTTCTCCTTGATGCGCTTGATGAAGACATAGCCAGCCCCGTTGTCCGTTAGCGTTAAGCCCAGCGCGTCTTCCGTCTTCACTAACTCGATTTCCTTCGGTCGACCTGTTAATCAACATGCAGATTAGTTTTTATTCTCCTTTCAATTACACTACTATGATGCCTATATATATGCTAAATTCCGTTCGAAAATTTTGACTATCGTGAATTTTCAGTTCCAACATCTATTCCCAAATTGTACGTAAAATGTAAAATCCTTTTTTCTGTATTTTTTTTTTTAATATTTACAAGGAACGTGCAAGATCTAGATAATACATTTTTCTCGAGTGTATATTTAGTAAGCGTAAACCGATTGTTTTCATTTTTACGGCAGACGTAAAATTTACAAGTTTTAGCACGAGTGTCCCACTGGCCCCAAAAAATTAATGAACCGTTTTCTTATGGCTTTAGCATTTAAATATACCTATGTTTATTCTTACATGATTATTTAAAGGCTATTAAAATGACTTATTAAAAAACTTTATTATAAGAGGATGCTTTTACGTATTTCTTACGCGTATTGATAAAAACTGTCCTTGACGCAGTCATAATCTGCTCAATTTTTTTCAAAAATCAAAACAATTTTTATCTTATAATGTCGATTAATGATGCAACATTTATAAAGTACGGACAAAGGAACCTTGTATCAAAGTAAGATAAAAACGCTACATCCTTCAAACCACTTCCATATAAAAATATTCATGATTTCGTTCAATATCTAACTGCGAATAGTCTCATACATCTTGAATGTTAAAATTAATTTATGCTACAGTGTAAAAATATCATGCATTCCTCCGAATTACGCGCATTTTGGAATTCTTCCAGGAATTACGTTAAATATTCAAAGGCTGATGCTCAGTACTCGAGAGAATCGTGCAGATGAGTGACTCATAGTATGTGAAAGGGCGAGCCCTGCGTTCGCGCAATTGCATAAATTACTTAATCCATTTGTCCATTTAAAAACAACTGGCGAACAATAAGAGCGGATTCGTCTTTCAAGGGGGAGACGTAATCCGAAAATATGCACACCAACAGCCTAACAAACCTTTCTTGTGAGCGAATATGAAATCGTCCAGTCCAATTTGACCGCCCACCAGCTCGGACATCTCGATCTTGTGGGTGTTCAGAGTGCAAAAGAGGATCTGTAAAAGTAAAAATCAATAATTTAGTTTCGAATAAATACAGCTGGATTTATAGGAATTCAAATTTCAAAGAAAAAAGAAAAGGGAATTTAAAATGATTTATGAAACGGTCGCTTTCTCCTCAACCCTCGTATAAACTAATTTCTTCAATAAACATCTTTCCATTAGCGTGACATACGATTCTGCAAAATCATTTATTCTCCAAGTACCTAAGTATCATAGCATATGTAAAATCATTAAGTATCCATTTTCGGTCCCGGCCAACTCTCGAGTTATCGAAAGGATCTCCTCTGGAACAATACACTCCGCTCTAAGCGCATCTCACTCTAAAAAGCATATAATGGACCAATCGTATTTTCTCTCCCTCTCTCGAAAGCGTCAACAACGCAGCACAGAACGGACTCGCTCGATTGCGGCACGCTCAAAAATTGCGTCACGCGTGCATGCGGCGCTCAGGCATTCCTCTGCGCACAGCCTCGCAGAAATTTATCCTCTCTCACTCTCTCGCGGCGTTTCAAAACACACATACACACACAGAGAGTTGGCACAGAGCAGAGAAACACAACAGAGAAACACCGCTTCTCTTTTAAGCCACCACACCTCGAAAAGGTCGAATCGCGACGGGCACGCTGTTTCCTGCATCCGGTGCAATTCAATACTGCAATGGGCGAGCTGAGCGTTTAATTTTAATGCCCTCGCGAGTCGTTTAGAGCCTGTAATAGTTGGAACAAAAAAAAAAGAGTCCTACTTTTATTCGTTCGATCCCGTTCGATGGTGTGAGGGGGAGGTAGGGGGGGACGGGCTGAAAGGCTTTGCTAACGACCCGCTGTGCTGGAAATGACCAGTGATCGAAGCTTTAGCGACTGTTGGTCTCGGTGTGATGTAAAAGAACGCGATGTATCGATTCGGTGATTGCTTCTTTTTAAGTGCTTGCCAGGGTAACTTCATTCTCTAAACTCTCTGACCGATACTTTACTCGCGGTAAGGAAGAAGAACCTGTTTGCTATCGCGTTAGGAACAGTTTCTCAAATGTGAAAACAAAGATGTTTTCGTCGCAGTGTCGCAGTGCAAGGAGACAGAGAGAGAAAGAAAAACCCGTCTTACTGTTGGGAAAGTAATTTCCAAGCGATAAATTAAGTTTCTCCGGCTCATCCGATTCATGCGGAAAACTCGTACTTTACAACTTTGGAGTGAAATTTTTCTTGATCTGTTGGGAACCACCTCGCCGACAATGAGACTTAAATAAAGTGTTCGTCCTTTTCAATTTGAGGAAATTCAAGTTTTTCGCGTAAAAATAGCTCGTAGTAGTTGTATAAAACCATTCCGAGAAACATCTTCCGTTTTGTAGCTGGCTAATTGGGATATTAATAATAGTTTATGTGTATACGCCTATTACTCTAAATAAAATAATTGCTCTGGACGAAACGAATAGCTTTTTTTAACGAGTTTATGATTTGCATCATTCGAATACAACAGAAAAAGACCACTATTTCTTATCTATGTACTTAGTTTTACCACGATTTTTACCTAATTTAAATCGTGTCAAAATGTAAAAATAGTCTGCTTTCTTTATCGAACACATCCCAGAGCTTCGCGCTACGAAACCATGTGAACGCATTTACGAATACAACGATGCGCCCCGAATAGATATTGGCGAGCGAAAAAGTGCGCATATCATTGTAATTCCACGAATATTTTCAAAGTCGGATTCATATGGTGCTGCATTCTTAGAGCGGCGACTGGTTGAATGCTCGAAAATGCAGGAGAGAAAGTGGCCAATTTAGCTAATGCCACGATATTCAGCTGCATACTTTCGTGTGCGCGGCAAAAAATTGCGCGCAAAACTGTATACGTTCGAAATGCAGGAGGGAGGGGGGGGGTGGCTTTTTTTCCAATGTCGGATTTTTCAAGTCGGATGTAAAAAATACGACGCGAAAGAAGCGTCGAGTCGGATTCCGACTAAGTATACAGTGTTCAGAAGTAAAAAAAAAAAACAATAGTTATTGACCATTTTAGCAGAAACGCAAAAAGTTTTTGAAACTTCCTTATTCAATTTATTACTGAATTTGAGCAGGAAGCGAAACGCTGTATTTAAAAAGATTTTCGTAATATGCATCGGGTAACGACGAACACAACAACGAATTTTACAACCAAGACCAATGCGATTCTTTATCGAGTTTCAATCTGTAAAGTGCGTTTAACCACAATATATATTCAAAATAAAAGTATTCAAGGTAAATGCAAACACACGATTTTTCCCTATAACGTTATTCAACATGGCACCTATTTTCCTGCTGCACACAATCTTCCTTCTGTGCAGGAATCCGAAAGTCGAGCAGTAGCTGAAAATAGCCATTATCTCGTTTGAATAATGCAGAAGGAAGATTTAGAACAGAAACTGAATCGCCAATAGCTAATTCCTACTCGGAATTCAGATCGCTACACCCAAATAACCGTTGCATAATCCAACGCACCGCGGAACTCCGAGATTCGATATTCACATTCCACTAGAAACAATAACAACGAGGAGAAGCTCTGTTATTCCGAGGCATTGATGTGTTAGACCTGCACCACAAAAACAAGCTTATAACGAGCGAGAAGATTTGAAATTGACGAGTCACTCGGTCCAGTGCAATAGACCGCGAGGTTCACGATCACGGACCTCCAACGGCTGATTATCACGGCACCAGCTTGCGAAAGTAGATCTAATGCGTCAAGCTTTATACACATATACCATCGAGGATTTTTAGTTTCTCCGCGAATATCCTCAACACTTGAACGAACCAACTCGCCTCGCCATTCTCCAGCTAAAGCTGTAAAAAAAAGGAGCTTTGCACTGCAAGAATTCGCAAAGATGAATTCTTTAGTACAGGAGCGCTCGGCTCTAACTCGCGTATCCTCCGCATAATTTCTCGACGAGTGTTTTTTCAGTGCGCGCGTTAGACCTGGGAAGGGAAGAAGCAGCAGCAGCACAGGGAGCCATAGTGAAAGAGAAAGAGAGAGAAAGAGAGAGAGAGAGAGAAGAGAGATAATAAACAATACAAACTTCTTCGGGGCGAATGTCGAAGCACTCGGCGATCTTGCAGTAGAGCTCGCGGACGTTGCCGAAGCCGGAGATCAAACCGGTCGGACTGCCGTGCGCCAATTGGCAGTAAAACGCCAACTGCGGCTGCTGTGGCTGCTGCTGCTGCTGCTGCTGCTGTTGATGCTGCCTGACTTGAGCTGCTGCCGTTGCCGCGGCTGTGCTCGACGAATTCATCCAGCGGTTATGATTGCTCGCCGGTATGATCTCGTTGTTGTAGTCGACGCGCCGGCGATGGTTCGAAGATCCGTTGTTTGGCTGCTGTTGCTGCTGGTGCTGTTTCTGCAGCTTCTCCGACGTCGGTATTCTGAGCGCCTTGAAGAACGGCATTTCCTTATTGTGCGTTAGCCGGTAGCCGCGAGAGGAAAGCCGATGCGCTACGAGTAACTGGACGCGCGGAGACGGTGAAGTTTCTGAAATGCATAGAGAAGCGATGGTTTTTTGGTTCGTATGTGTGTAATGTAGTTTGCTAGAGTCTTCTCTTTGATCGAGGGATGATCAAATTTTTAAATGATGTAATACCGATTTAAGAAAAAAAAAAAAAAACACGTCGTTTAAAAATGTTGTGGGTATACAAAAGGGAGAACCTTGAGTTGGACATTCCAATGGTTTTGAAAATATAGCTACGCTCGGTTCTTAAAGTTGAACGATCTTTATCCTTCCCTTTTATAGGATAGAAAATGCACCCTACAACTGTCTAGTACCGTAAACTTGAACCGTAAAATTTACCTGCGCTATACACCATATCTATATGTATACGCATAGGTTGTATTTATATCTACAGAAAAACGTTCCTTTTTCTTTTTTTCAAATAGTTGCATTTGTCTGTGTACCGTAATTACATGTTGTCCATTTTTAAGACCAAGCGTGAAAAGTTTTGCTATTGGATTTTTTCAACTTTTCCTTTATTACATCTATGCTACTGAACAGATCGTTAAACATTTCAGCGTCATCGCCTTGAACGAAATTAGAAATAATTTGATGTTGCCGTTGTAAAGTAAAAACACTGCATTTCAGTATTACTTTTTTACTTTAGTTTTTTCCAGGTTTTTAAATTATCGAAATTTTCTCAATCCTCCATATTTTCCTATATATATATATATGTTTGTGTACGATCTAAATTTCTTCATAACGATTTTATATAAATAAAAGTGTGTTTTTAAGCCTTTAATTAGCCTTAAAGATTATATTGACGTTCTATTTGATTATATAATTCATTATTATTACCTATATTTGTAAGCGACAGGCAGTCGTTAAAAATATATTTTCTGTATACAAAGTCCAAGTTAGTGTCACTTATAGTGAATTCATAATTAATGAGCGCAGAGCCGCAAAAGTGCATTACAATTTTATGAGTCAAGTTGTGCCGATCACGAGGCCCAACGAAATCACATAGCGCTCTGTAAGTATAATGTGTCGTTACAAAATATTGAACGGTTTAGCGAAAAAAATTTACAGTTCGCGGTATTTAAGTGTCTGCTCACGAAGAAAACACTCACGACAATTAAGTTTGATGTTACAAAACTGGCAATTATTCGAGAGATTAATTTTTAATGAAAAATTATTTTTCAATCTACGCGGCCGCTCACATGTTCATGATTGAATGAAAGTAAATATTATTGCGCTAACGACCAATTCTAAAGCTATTATTACTTACATTTGAAATCAAACCAATTCTAGGGAAAAGAAATACGGAGTCTGATACTTCGTACAGAGGCAAAACGGTCACACTTATTAATAGATTATACTGTAGAATCAATTTCAGGGTCACAGAGCAGCAATTAAGAGAAAGTATCACACGCTTCGAATTCCTATAATATATCTGAAATGTGTTTTCCCATAGACGGTAAGTTAACGCTTCGCTATTATATGCTGAAGCGTCGATATACTCGACGCGTTGAAGTTTCCCTTACTTACATAAGTTTATTTACTCACATGCAGTGTTCGCGGTGCGGCATATGAAATTCCAATCGGCAATAAATATGAAAAGTCTTGTATTTGAACTCGAAGGAGTGAGAAATCGCAGGGAAATCTAGCAATAATTTCATCTTAATACCTTGAAAGTTTCACTACTATCGCTTTTAAGTCGAGAGATGATCTTTTCATTGTCAAGAATTTTCTCCCTCGCGAATCACTTTATTAAAGTCCCATTAGTTATGCAAGTATTTCTACAACTCGCCCCCGAAGATCGCACAAGTATTCTTGCAATCTCATAGAGTCGCGAAACCTCTGTATAGTAAGTAAAATATTTCTTAGCACAATATGACTAATTTGAATACTAGCGTCACTTGAAAAGAAAAATTATGCAATGCTTCTGTAGTGTTTACACAATTATTAATCTGCATAGAATACCTAACGTTTTCGTCTCTTCCGAGGCTTCGTCAAGCTCATTTACAATGTATACATATATTCAGATATACATTTTTCATAAATTTACCGAATCAATGGTGTAATTATTGTAACCCAACCCAATTAAGAGATTTAATGACAGTATCATAATTTTATTAAAGATCTTTTCTGTGAAAGCAAGTCATTATTTTTTCAGTACAGCATGAATGTAATTATATAACGAAACGTATAAATAATTGCATATGAGGTGTATAGAAATTTATTAAGTGATAACTAATGGACAAATACGTGAAAGTTATATGAGCTGACCACAGTAAAATCGTACAGTAACACGAGTTTCACTAAAATTCTATATAAATTTTTATGTGCCATCGAGTTATGCGTAATTAGCAGCTTTCCTATACGCCTGACAAATAGCGACGATAAAGCAGATGCGATAACGAATGTGAAATAGGAAATCCCTTGCGCGGCGATAAAAAATAACTGTTGTTTCGCTCTATTTTTCACTGCTTCAATTAATATACTTATAACGATAGAAAAAACATTTCGCGTTGATTCAATATTTTGCTGTTATAATAATAGTCGATCACAGATAAGTAAATACGCACGCATCTTTAGATTAGAATGCCGATTTTTTACTGAGGGATCTGATTTTTTTCAGAAAGTTAAGGTTCAATAGACTTTAAAAATACATATACTTGAATGGTGTTACAGCCATGGATTCCACGATGTATTAGTGACGTAGACACCAATTCTATCAATGACATATCGATACCGATTTAAACTGTTTGTTTGAATTGGCGTTGTATCTTAAATAGTTTGTTTATTACCTTTAATTTATCATTCTTATGATTATCCTTGTCATTAAAACAACATTTCTAATTATAGAATTTTTGCGCGCGAATGAAGATTAAAATAACAGTTAAAAATCGAATTTAATTACATTGAGTATGCGTTCATTGTAAATATATAGAAACATGCTCAATAATTGAAATCGTCAAATATTGAACATTTAGAGTAAAATTAATAACCTCAAATAAAAATTTATCCATTCAAACAATAAAAAAGTGTAATTAACATAAAACATAAATTCCTTACCCGAAAGAACAGTGTGCTAATCGTTGAAAAATGCAAAGCGAGAAAAACAATCGGTCGCGAGAGAAAAATCTCGCCGTGTTTCAGCTTACACCGAAGCCAAGAAAAGGGAAAAAACTGCGTATATGTAAACTCTGACAGATTCAGCAACAACAGCACAGCACACTTAACAAAAACTCGCGAGGCACAGAAACAAAAAACAACAACAGGTACTTATTATTAAAAAAAAAAAGTAGGCAAATAACTGAAAATTCCACCAAACGTGTAAGCGACTACATGCCGGTCGTGCGGACTGCGCCTACCTACATCCAGTACATGCGAGCTCGGCGATGATCGGCGGCCGACTCGCGGACAGACACTTGAAAGCTGCGCCTCTTCTTCGATTCGCCTCTACTCTCGTTGTGTATATGTATGTGCACTCGTGGCTGTCCAGCTCGGCGCAGTGCCGTGCAAGAACCGAGGAGCGCCCGTTAGTCTGTAATACGAAATTTAGAATGCCTGGTTCTTGCTTAGGCGGAAACCGGTTGACGAAAATCGGTTGAAATTTATTTAGTGGAATGAAAACTTCGAACTGATACAATCTTGGGATTTTTGGAATCTTTAATCCCTTTAAGGTTTAAAAGGAATTATCTATTTGAGAGATCGGTGCGAAAGCTTAAAGCTGAAAATTCACGAATAATCTTGAATAAAGTTTTTCATGACAGAAGCTAAATTTTGTTAAACGTTGTAAAGAAGGTGACATTTAATACATTTATATAAAATTTAAAAAAATCATTGTAAACTTAAAATTAATGAATAATTCCATTCGATGAAAGTAAATAAGATCCATTAATTAACATTAACAAAAGAAAATGAACAAATGATTTCAGCTGCAACCAGAAGTATTTAAGGTTTTTTTCATGTACTAATTGGTTTAAATTAGTTTACAATTATGATTACCTACAACCGTTATAATTTACATTTATATCAGTTGAAGCCGGCTATTGTATTAAAAATAATGACTAAAATACGACGTTCATACTATGAGGTATACTTACTCACAGCACAGTAACAAAGCCAAGATTACATGAATTGATAGTAATTCATAAAATTTGCAAATTATCATATATGCATTCATCCAATTTAAAAAAAATCATAATTGCATATTATATAAATTTGATTAGGCAGTTAAAAAATTAAAAAATTTAAAGTATTGAAAAAGACATAGGATAAATCGTTTCTACAAAACAATTATAAATAATATCTTATAATTTTTTCTGAAAAATGTTAAAAAGTTTTATATTCCATTTTGTGCGCGATTATATTTCGTGTAACTTTACCTATTTTTCTTCTTCACAGCATTATAGTATCAGTAATCAAATTTTTATGTTAATGTCAGCAAAATTCTTTAATCTTTTTAGCTGTTAAGACATTAATATCTTGTTAGGTGTTATTTAAAATAAGTGAAATGTAATATATCTTTGTTTTAATACGTAACGTGTTAATTGTTGGAATCGTAAAAAGAAAAAAATATGCGTCACTTTATAGAGTGCATTATTACGATCAAACTTAAAAGTTGAAGCATTCTTTCCCTTTTGAGATTCATAAGACATTTTAATAAAAATAAAATTCTTCACATAAGTTTTTTTGATTACAATAAACTTTATTATAAAAGTTTACAAAGTTTTGTATATTTATGGAGATTCTTAAATTATAAAATCAACACTAAGTTTTGTATAAAAACACCGTTTCAGAGTCTGTACAAATATATTCATAACTCCGCCTGACAATTGTCATGATATAAATTTTTTAATAAACATCACTGTTCAGGTAAATTACTCGTACAATTTTATTATTGCAATAATTATTGCAAATTAGTGTTATCAACTGTCTTTCATAAGATCATAGAAAATTCATTTTCATCGTTGTAAGGGATAACTTAACCATTTGTAACAACTACAACTAATCAACAACTCTTGGCAAGATGGAAAAAACAAGAACAAACTTTAACTTTCAATAGCACTCAAAATGACCACTGGGTCATAAATTATTACTATTACCTCTTAGGTCTTTTTTTGATAAGGTGCATAAAACTTCTATTGTAATGGCACTGCAAATATTCACCAATGAATTTTTAAAAGAAATTATGCACCTTAAATAAAGTATTTTAGAAATTCATACAAGATCTATTTTACCGACATTTCATTTTTTAAATCACATATTGGTTATTATTACTATGATACAAGACTTACAAAGGTTTCGTATTCTTTTACCTACGATTATAATTATTACTTATAAAAAAATTTATTACATATATTGTGTTTTCAAACTTCAGTCAGGAAGAAAGCTTTTCAAACTTTTAAGACAGTTAAGTCTGATATGTAAAATAGGTATTCTTAAAACTTATTATTATAAAATTGTAGGATCACCAAGGCCTAAATTAATTTTGATCATAAATAAAACTAATATCAGTAAAACAGAATTTCAAGATTCATTTAAAAAATTCTTTTAGTTTTTCATTTGATATCTATTTCATTTCTACTTAAGTGTAATTCTGGTTGAATAATAAAAACTTTCCAAACTTTACCACAGTTTGAGCGATCATCAAGAGTCAAATAATTTCTCATCGGCAAAAGTAAGTTTTCATAAGGATCAGTATTAAGTTGATACTCTTGCATTGCAGAGTAAACAGCTTTAAAGGGTGGCTGTTTCTGTGAGTGAAAAGTACCTCTCGAGCCATGAAGAACTAGAGCACCTTCTTTTTCTGCTTCTGAGCATACAGACATGTACATACAGTGATCAGGTCTGTAATTATAACGACATGAATAAACATGCAATTTTTCTGGATGATAGTGAAAAATTATGTTAATAATATCTTGATCTCCCCAAGTAATCTTTAGACGATATTCTTTGTGAATGGGTATAACATATTGTGTCCATTTAAATTCTCTCATTCTTGTTAAGTTCATCAGCATAACTCCAGAATTTACTCCTAGTTTTCCATAATATGGATGCTTGGCAAAGCGATTGTACCAGCCTGTATTAGGATCTTCATGTTCTGGGCTCAAAGCAGCAAGCTGTACACTATTCATTTTCTTAAACTCATCCCAAATTACTTCTGGTGGTGTAAGGAAAAGTGTGTCCGTATCAACGTATAAAATTGCATCAGTATCATTTAACACAGTCTATAACAATAAAAGGTGAAATATTAAAAATGATTTCAAACACTTAGCTAATTTAATAATCATAACTAAGTTAAAGTAGCAAAATTTTAATTAGGTTTTATTTACAAATTTTGTGAATATACTCACTGGGAGGAACAATCGCTGAGCAGCACAAGGTTTAAATAACTTTCGCCACATAGTAACATCGCTGATATCTGGAAAAGTTACAGGCCTCACAACGAAGTTAAAAGTCTTGTTTACAATTTGTTTCCATTCAGTGAGTGTTTCATGAAACGCTGGTATAAGAGCGTAATCAGATATCACAATGAATCGCAATGGCCTTTTGGAAAAGACCAATGCAGACTTGAGCATCGTCAGGGACTCATTGAGTCTATCATCGCCACAGGCTACAACACATATGACAACCTCACCATCCACTGATTTAGTTGGTGGCTTTTTAGATGATACAGTAACTGCATCATTACTGCGACTTTTAACATGACTGATTTTGTTAGATGAATTTGTACTAGCCTGATAATTCAGCAACACAAATAGACCGACGAAGCCGAGGCCCAGTAGTAAAAGTCGATATAGAGATTTCATCTTTTTATAAAATAGTTCATTCTCTCCTAAAACTGAATTGTAGCTACAGAGGCAGTATTCGTAGCGATGTCCTTGTCGAACATGCTAAAATACCGGTTTTATTGTCAATTGTTTTTAGAAAGGGAGCAAGCAACTGTATCAAAACATGATTTCTAACCTACAAATTTGACGTTTCACCTTTTTATTTTTTTCTGTTTACGTCCTTGGTGCTACCGACTGATGCGCCGCTCTCGCGGCCTTTCTCATAGACATGACAAAAATTCAAACAATGCAAGTTAAAAGTCCCGCCTCGCCTCCCGCCTCCCGGGCACGGTCTCCGGCTAAAGGATATATAGGTACTAAACTGCTAATTTATGCAGTCTCTCTAATTCTTCTCGTCGCAAATAAGTTCTGAAAAATCCAAAGATGTTTCTCGGCTTCTTTGTGACGTAAAAAGAAAAGAATGTCGCAAAATAAAGTTATAAAAATTGTATGAATATATAAGACTAAAGTAGATATTTTTTTTACAAATGTATCAAATAATAAAACGTTTTATAAGTTTGAAAATCATTTGACCTTGAAATAATGAACCTTGCTGAGCTACAGAAATGTAATCGATTACAGCACTGCAAATTTTTTATGTAAATGACTAAAAGTAAAAAAAGTATTTAAAATTAAAATGTTTCAAGTCAATGATTGATAAAACTATATTTATACAACCGACAGATATGTCTGAAATAAAAAATATTATTGATAATCTGAAACTCAAAAAAGGAGGAGTAGATGGAATAAGCTCGAAAACACTTAAAACTATATCTGGCTTTATTGCAGACGCTCTGGCATATATTTTCAATATGTGCATTGAGAAAGCTGTATGGCCTAATGCTCTAAAAGCAGCGGAAGTTGTACCAATATACAAATCAGGAAACAAACATAATGTTAAAAACTATAGACCGATATCACTTATATCAAACTTAGCTAAAATCTTTGAAAAAATAATGTATAAACGGATTTACAATTTCATATCTAGAAATAAGATATTAGCTGCTGAACAATTTGGTTTTATTAAAAATAAAGTAACAAATGATGCATTGAGTTTAATTACGAATATGATTATTGATAACCTTGATAAGAGTAAACCAATAGCAATAACTTTTCTAGATTTAGCTAAAGCATTTGATACGGTTGATCATAAAATATTGTTGGAAAAACTAAATAATTATGGTATTAGGGGTAATGC
>UELU01137184.1:0-23782 GCA_900490025.1 Megastigmus dorsalis
ACCAACTCTCTCTATATATATATATATATATATGTACATATATATGTATATATATGTGTGTGTATACAGCGTAACACACAACCAAGTCCACGGCACACTTTGATTCTCTCGCGGCTATGCGGCACGTGAGCGCGTAATACAGTTGACCATTGAAAATTGAGCGAGTATACGTGAGGCAATTGGCCTGTGCATATTAGGCGCATAATGAAGCAGTTTGAGAAGCGAAAGCGGAAAAAGGTTCTCTTGTGCGGGTGATATATCTCGAGAGAGAGAGAGAGAGAGAGAGAGAGAGAGAGAGAGAGAGAGAGGATGGAGCGAAGAGCAGATGGCGTTAATTTAATTGAGAATGCAGTGCAGAGCTATGTTTTTAATAAGATATTTATAGGCTTAACGTGATGCAATAATTTCTTTTTCAGATGAAAATTTGCAAGGTTGTATTCGTGAATAATGGAATGCTCTATACTTGAAAAGCGAATAGGTATACTACTGTTATTGTGAAAAATTTTTAACTTCCTAAATATATATTTTAATGTTACCTTTTTTTGATCAACTAAACCAGCAAATAACTCTGGACTCAAATGTATACATTTACAGAGTAAGTACTGATTATTTACAGAAAATAATGATTTTGATATAGGAAAATAAATTGTCATATAAATAAAGCAGGCGTTAAGTATACAATGTTCTACTATTACCACAAAATATTTACTACAAATCAAACGGTGTCGAATTCTACAACTAGAACGGCCATGTGTAACAATTTAAAGAGCTAGACACGACCTCTAAGAATCTAACCCAAACTTTTTTCCACACAAGTAGAAAAAGTGAGTAATTAAAGCTACGCAACAAGTAACGCACTTAAAAAAAAAGCCGTTTCCATTGAAGCAACACTTCACACCGTACGAACTTCAATCCCAAACAACAACAGCGACTAAAAAAAGAAACGCAACAGCGAAAACATACACAACCCAGTTAACGAAACCTTACGCAAAAGGCGAGAAGACATAGACCAGCATCTTCGCAAGAGCTTAAGCATACACACGCGCGCGCGCGTCCGCGTAAACGAGGTCGTTTTATAATTGTTACGGTTATTATACTTTCGGCCTTTGGGCGTCTCTTGTATACGTACTCTCCTCTATGGCGATATTCACGTAACGCGAAGCCCGTGAGAAGTTCGCACGTGTCACACGCACAGACGTCCTCCATCCATCGACGTGTGCTTACTACATCAATGTTGCGAAGGAGCCGAAGAAGAAGAAGAAGAAGAAGCAGCAGAAGAAGCCACCTAATGAAGACAATGGCAAAAAAAATCGGCGGTAAAGAGAGAGAGAGAGAGAGAGAGAGAGTGAGGTCAATCGGCGCCACGAACTCTGCGATCATTCATTCAAGACGTTGCTGCCGCCGCCGGCCTGGCACACGATCTCTCTATATAACTGGTTGAGTGCATGAACTGTGTTCTTTTAACCTCTGGTGCACGCGACTAAAGTTTAATTGCGACTCGTTGTGGGGCACGGAGCTGTTCTGTCTCTCCGCTCTCTTTCTCTCTCTCTCTCGGGATTTTGGCTTGATTTATCTCCTTCTTGCCGCGTGCACCAGCTTGCAGCCTCATTTCTTATTTTCTTCTTCTCTCGCTTCGTCTTAAAGCCTTCTGGCGAGTTTGCAGTTCAATCTAAGTATTTTAAGATTGCACAATTCGTCTGGGTTTTAAATGAACGCGCGATACTGTGATCTCATTTTCATTTTGTTTATATATATACATACTGAATACGTGAAAAGAATACATACGTATGATCTAGATAAAAAAGAAAAGAAATAAGGTTAATTCGCGGATCTGATATAAAGGTTCTTTGATGTATATTCAAAAAGTCTGAGAGTCGGCAAACTCACTCTCGAAACCAGCCTAAACAACAGATGCATTTTAAACGAGCTCAGTCTCCAAAGAAAGTTCGTAAATGCAGAGCCGCCCCTCCTCGGCTCCGTCGAACGCGCACAACGTTCTTACCTCATGCAAATTTCTTACGTAAGAAGCAGTGCGCGAGAGAGTCGCATCTCGAGACCCCCTCCACCCAAAACCAATTTGAATTTTCAAACGTTCCGCGTATGCAGTGGCACCCACACTAGAAATGAAAATCCGCCTCTACCTCTCTCTCTCTCTTTCTCTCTCAATTGAATCGAAATTGCGCAAACTAACACGTATATACCGCCTTGTGCTAATATTCTTTCTTTTAAGCCCGGCAACAGTAGCAACAGCAGCAGCTTTCCCCTCGAGCATCGAGGTTTAAGAGAAAGAGTGAGAGAGACTCTCTTGCGGTGTTCTTATATATATATTTGTGAAGCGCGGCATGCACAGCTCTCGGGTTACCCCGGGCCGATCGTCTTCCAAGGCTATGCAGTATAGAGCGACTGTATACGAGCTTCGTCGCTGCTGCTGCTGCTGCTGGGATTTTTTTGACTGGCAACGCGCTCGACTTACTCTTTTCGACTGTCACGAACAGGTAGGTATGCATGTATATGTGAAGAGGGAGGAGACGAGCATGGGAAAGCGAATGATTCGCGAACTCATGAAAAGTTTCGAGGTTTTTTTTTATTGTGTGCTTGCAAGATCGAGTAATTGGTGTTGTGTGGCGAAATCGGCGCAGCTCAAATTTTATCATAATTATAATGCGAGCAAATTAAGACAAATAAAAATTTTATATTTTTTCAATAGATGCGATCAATCCCTTTCTTTTACAATTAAATTATCTCATTAAATTTTTATGATAGAACTTAATCGTTATCGGACATATTTACATACATGACAAGATTTGCATTCGAGTGCCATTATGTTAAACATAATCTGAAAAATTGAAAAAACCCAATGCTTACGGACATTGCGATAATAAAAAGATAAAGCTGAAAATCTGATTTATGATATTCATTCTATATTGTAATATTAATTTAAGTATAATTCATATATATAATTTTGTTTATCAGAATATCAACCTATAGATATCCATTGCTGATTATAAAATAAATAATAAATATAAAACTAGAAAATATTTTTTAAAATACTTACATGTTATTTACAAAGCTCGTAGAAAATTATTTCAAGGCAGTGCATTAACAAGGAGATTGACTTTAAATGTACGAAAATTAATCTAATTCAATCAGTGTTAAGAGTTACGTTCTTTATGGTGATTATAGATTCGACGACCAAATTGTAGATTACGTAAATAAGAGCGCATTGTGCAAGCCCCTCATTAATAACACAGGCACACAAAAAAAAAGTTGTCTGATCAAAGACTAGACATATGTATTCTTATGTATCTTGACGCGCTGAATCCGAATCTGACCTCAAAATTAGTCCATCACATCACAATTTTGAGATATACTCAATTACAGGAATTTTAAGATTAAGAGAAACAAGGCTAAAATTTTTTTCTAATAACTTTAGTAAGGGATATTGCTTAGCAGTCGTTATGCCTTTCGAATTCTATTTTGAATCATCCACATACGATGTTTTGTCTCTGAGATATGGCAATTTGAAATTCGAAAATATATATCTAAAGAGCAATCAAATTAATCAAACAGTTGTGAATTTGAATGTTTGTGAATTTTAAATTGCCATATCTCAGAGGCAAAAAATCGTATATGGATGATTCAAAATGGATTATGAAGGGCATAACGAGCACATACTAAAACAATTAGGAAAAAGTTTTGCCTTGTTTTTTATGATATCTCAAAATTAATGTAATTGAGTATATCTAAAAATTGCGACGTGATGGATTGATTTTGAGGTCAGATTCGGATTCAGCGCATCCAAATACATAAGGATACATATTTCTAGTCTAAAAATCTATATTTAAATATTAGAAATTTACAATTATATATACTTTATTTACTAAATAGAAAAAACAAAATTGAGTATATAATTTAATAATCAAAAGCATTAATATAACTATTTTTATTACTGTTATCACAAACTAAAAATAGTCGCACGGTAAAGTTTAAAAAAATTAAATTTTATAGGTATCACCTTGAAAAATAAAAGTGAAAAATGGTTCGCACTTAACCTTAAAAGCTGAATCAGTCTCTCTTGATCAGCGATGAATGTCGCGTACTTAAAAACAGAACATAACGTGTTCACTAACAGCCTTCATCCATTCAAACAATCAGAAAACTTTTCTTATATACATACACATATATTCCATACACTTATTAGTCCTTACCTAGAAAAAAAGAGAGCCATTACACACGCAGAGTCAAGAAAGTCAGCCATGTACTCGCCATTATACTATACATTTATTGCGTCACTCGTGCAACTATACAAACCAGAGTCTAGACGCCTCTCACGAATCGGCCTTTTTCCAATTGTTACGTAGAAATATTGTCCTTCGCAACTCTTGTTTTTCTAAAACACGCATCGTATTATGCACACGGTTTATACCTGCCTGTTGCAATTCGCAAGTTCTCGATCATCATAAATGCTCCAACTTTGATAAAAGATTTTTCGAGGCAGAGTATACGCTATATATGTAAGGTATAAAAGAGAACCGTGTGGCTCGGTATACAACAGACGCGATAACGGGAATAAAGGAAGGGGAAGTGAGAGGGGAGCGCGCGAGAGAGATTCAGCGTACAGATCTTATGATCGCGCGGTGCGCGAGTGACGTGTCGCCACTACGATATAGTACACGTTGATTGATAAAAGCAAAAGGAAGAAACGGAGCTGGTGATTGCGTTAATTTTTGCAGCCGTGGAGTGAAAGAGCGCGAGATAGTGTGTATGTACTTTTTTTTATATCGGTTCTACGTTTTTTTTTTTTTTGTCAATGGACGGTGACTTTTTTGGGTCAGTGCGAAATGCATACAAGCGCGAGCGGAGTTTCTTAATTTTTCTTCTTTTTTTTCAGAGTTTGTTGCACCTAGTTCGTTTGCGTAAATTATTCAAGGCGCTTTTTACGTCACGCGTGAAATCGTAATTGGTCTAGCATTCAAAATAGGCCGAACGTTCTAGAAAACTCATTGAATGTATTACGAAAATATTATTATAAGAAAAGTTTTTTGTGCAACTTTTTATTACATTTTTTTAATGTATACTTCTTTTTATCTGCAATTAAAACCGCTAAATTTAAGCAGTCTATTTTGAGTATTAGGAACGAGTAAAGATGGATTTGCAGAATTTAAATGTAAAATAAACAGGAATATGCTATATATAATATTATAAAATAATTATTAGCAAAAGTAAACTTTCATTATGTAAAGAAAAAGCGCGCAACATTATTATTTAAATCAATTTTTCAGACTAATTATTTCGAATAACTTAGAATCATTGATTTGTGTAGAAAGTTATGAATATATTAACTAGGTAAAACTAATTACTGAAGCAAATCTTTACTCTCACGCAAATCTTACTTGACTTATCTTAATGAATGGAAATTGATTTATGGTTTAATTTTTGAATCAACTAGATTGAGTGTTAAGTATAGTACTAAATTAATTACACGAATAAAAAATTGTTAAATAAATTAATAGCTTGCCCATTCATTATCCAATTAACCATTCATTAATAAGGATTTTCATTGAGACTGAACAATTAGCAAGAATGAATTTGTTTTCGTGCTAATTTAAATCATAAGACCATATATTATATTTTGTTTTTAATTCGTTTATTAAACACACGTTTTATAGTTAAAAATGATAATATAGAACCGAAAAACGTAGTAAAAAATATTGTAATTTAACAAAGAAAAACTTTTTAGCCATATTTATTAGAAAGTTTACGTGTAGGTACAAGATCATTTTTTTACTCGCTCAACGTGCCTTTTTCAAATCGGAGCAATTAGTATTTACAATTGGAACACGCGTCGTAAACATTTCATTCTTCATAGCCAAAAAGGACGTCGCAGAAATGAAAAACAATCTCTCTCGTTAGACCAAAATCATAGTTAATTATAAACAAGCAGCGACAAACTACAAATCATTAAGCGTAATCAAGAATAGCTAAAAAAAACAAGGGTGGGGGGGTGGCGACGGTATATAGACTCCGCCGCGAGCCACGGCAATAAAGCAACCAAAAAGGAACAAACTTATGAAGGCAACGTATATACAGCACCATAAAAATCCACGCGAGCTCTGACGCGACGAGAGAGCCCTTCGCGTTTAGTCTGCGGAGCCTCTCCGAACGATAACCGCTTCGTTGCTCAGACCACAATAAATCCGATATATACGTGTGTGTAGCACACTATACGTACCTACACATACATGCGCTTCATGCATATACACACACACACACATTCTCGCGCGCGCAAACATGAACCCAACCACACACAGAGACGCACACACACACACACACACATGGTATAATCAAGGAATTCCGACATCACTTACGTTTTCCGGTTGCGACGAGCGCCTCTGCCGCGGCACACAGAACAGCGGCACGCCGCTTTCCCGCTTCCTCTCCAATATAGCGGCTTCCGTTGCACCGTGGTTCACAAAAAAATAAACGAAATAGCCCCGTCAAATGAATATACCGAGAGGTACCGGTCAACGGTGTGGTCTTCGAGTAGCTGCCGTCGCGGTGCTGCCCTATGGAGAACCAACAGGATCCAACTGCACTCTCGATTTACTTGTATATAGCTATATGGGAACACTGCACTTTGCCGGCTCTCTTCTCCCTTATATGCCTCTCTCCCTGTATCTTCTCACGCGCGCATCACCACCAATTCAATAACAAACCAACATGCAAAAACGATTTCTTTTTCGGAGCAGAAATCGGTGTGTAACGACACGGTATAATGGAGCTTCTCGTCTCTCTCTCTCTCTCTCTCGACGCGATGTATATTGTAGTCAGCACATATCAGAGATAAAGAGAAAACGAACTCGCGCACACACTGTACTATGGTCAGGATAGAGAAATATCCCTTTCTTTATCGCCCGGTCGGCGAAGAGAAAAAAAAGCGGAACAACGTCTCGTGCGTGAGAATACACACAAACCGGAGAGAAAAAAAAAACCGTAACGCTCCTGTATACACACACAGATATCGAAGCTCTGCGGTCCTTCTCGGAGCGCGTCTCCTTTCTGCTCTGGCAACGACGAAGACGGCTATTTTCTTTGTTTACCTCGCGCGCGGCTGTTGCTGCTGCTGCTGCTGCTGCTGCTGCTGCTGTTGCCGTCGAGTGTCCTTCGCATTTCTAAGCTTTTCTCGCCGCTGCTTCTCACTCTCTTTCTCCTTCTCCGCTACTGCACGCTATACACTCTTGGTCGCGCAAAAAACCACTCGCCGTCACCTTCCCATAGTATTATATCTGTGTATGCGCCGCATGCACACACAGTTGCACTGCCGAGTCCCCGTCGCGAGATGCACCTATATACACAATACAAAGAGAGGAGAGCGAGATGGAAAAGACTTTCACGGCGAGGCGTCGCTTCTTCTCTCTCTCTCTCTCTCTCACTTGCGCGCCTTCTTTTTTGAGGTTAGGTCGTGTGGTGGCCTTTGCTTCTCTTCTCTACCTCTCCTATATAGTAGGTACCAAGGAGGAGCCGTGGTACTTGCTTTGCTCTTGCACACACACACACACAGCCGCGGAGAAAGAAGCAGCGCGAAAAGAGAACGAGGGACGCGCACCTGGAGCACACACACACACACACTTACTCGTGTGTACGCTATATCCGTATGTGTATATGCGTATAATAGAGGGAAAGAGAGGAGAGGAGAACGAAAACGTGCTGTATGAATGGTTGCCGTACGGCGAGGGGGCTCGCGCGTGTTACGAGCCGGAGACGCTAACAGGTTGCGCTCCGCGAAACGACTGACTTGGCTGAGCTCGGAGCCGTTGCCGCCGCACCGCTGGCCGCCGCCGCCGTCGCCGCCGCCGCTGCCGCTCGGCTCGCGGAGAACTCGCTCTCCGAATTGGATGCCGCAGGACTCTCCCTTCTCCACGCGCTCAGCTCTCGTGCTACTCTCGAGTCTCGCGCGACTCAGTGTATATAACACTATATAGGTATTCAGTATGTAGAAAGCCCACGCATTCTCCCTCTCCTCGCTCTATGCACTGCAGCGTGGCTCACTCTTAAAACGTCCAGAGTTGCGAGCTGTCGCTGTGCCGCGCACACATCGAGCTCGACTCTATTAGTATAGTATAGCTTATGCGCGTGTATATACTGTGTTTTTCTTCGGAGGGATTAGCTGCCTCTATTCTGTCCTTATCGAGGATCGATGCACAACGTATGCTGTTTTAGATCGGTTGTATAAGAAAACGATTTTCGTTTTACGCCCCGATAGCGGTGCAGGCGAGGGAATGATGATGATGAAACCCTTGTTTTCAGTCCATAGTTTCTTGGAGTAAAAAAGAAACATTTCGAGCTCTTGAAGGGAAGAGTTCTGTTTTGTTATCGACTCGTTGAAGGGTGTATTATTTGGTTGCAATGAGCAGAAATATGAATAAAAGGACAGGAATCACGATAAGCACTTTGTCTTTATGTATGTAAGTACTGTACATTGTGAATCTAAGCGCTGAATGATTATTCGCTGCATTGGTGCAACGTACAAATGATCTTCCAAGTGGTACATAAATGACACATCGACTTGTACAAAAATTAACGATATACAACTATACCTTTTTTACTCTGCTTAGTGTGATTTAAAGTAGTGGTAATCGTGTAATAATCTGTAGAAAGCTTGTAACATTTCTTAAAAATCATCTGCTTGCTATGGCGATTCACGACCATCATGCTTAATTACAATATGTAGTAGTCATTCCTTCGTCTTGGGATCTTATAATCTTACATGCTTTCTAAAAGCTAATCAAAGTAATGTTCTCATTATTGAAAATGTACTCATTAAATGTATATTCGATGATTGAAACTATTACATAGGTAAAAGTGTTGTAATCGTGATTAAATGTATGCGATAATTCTTTATCTGTAAGAGGATCAATATTTGACCTCTTTTTCATATTTATCAATTAATTTAAATATTCAGGTTATTGAGTTCAAAGAAAATTAAAACTAGAAAATACTTGTTATAAAAAATACGGATGTCCGTTTAATTTGTCGAGCCCCATTCTCCAATTTACTGTACAGATGAAACTGAATTCGATAATAAAATTTACCAATATTCAAAATTATATTTTTGTAGGAGAAATGTAATGTTCTGGAATGGAATTAAAGGTTAATTCTATTTATACATTTATATTATGTTAAACTCCTTCTAATAATCATATTTTCAGTCACTTATTTGTTCATTCACATAACATTTCAATTATAAAAAAGGAAAAATCAGTTCAGAATACTTTGGCTCATACACGGAGAAAAAAAACACGCGAATATAGTCTAGTCCAGTGGACTATGAGTAAAATTATTTAAACACACTACAAACTGTAACTTTTATTAATTAATTCATAATCAAGAATAGGAAAATCAACTTACAAGATATACTTGGTTGCATAACTGCAGGCGCTCGAATCGCACTATCGCTATTAAATTAAACAGATCATTTATATTTATTCTTGTATCGACAACAAGAATATTTTAGCAAAAACGCAATGTCAGGTTATGAAAACTGTAAAAGCACCAATTATATAAATGTACAGCAGTTGCATTCGAGAACAGAAACTTAAACAAATAGAGACAAGTATACTCATTTTTTTTTCTATAAGACAAGGTAAAAGTTACCGGTAAACCCATGGAGAACGGAACCGTCTTTCACAGTTTCTACACAAAAGTACTTAGAGGACGATAATTTCTTTCTTCTTTCTTCTCGAGCCTCTTCCTGTAATTTTAAACATTTATCATCCTCTTCCGCAACTCGGGACGCATCTAAGCATATCGATGCAGTTTTTTACAGTTTTAAAATATGTAGATACGCTGATTGTTCATGAGCAGTATTGTTCTATTCTTATCTGCGATCAGATATGTATCTCTTATAGAATCAAAAGTTACGCAAATATAATCAAGTTCTGTTTAGCTGATTTCTTATTTTCTTTTACTTAGAACTTATTACTAGTAAAACGAGGTTTTCTCATATGTAGGAATAACGTGCTTATAATAACATTAAAATTTCTTAAACAGGGCATCATCATAAGGTTTATTATATAAATTGTTTTCTATTAATTAAATGTATCTAAGAAATTAATGACAGAATTTTTTAAGTTACAATCATTTTCTTAAAAACATCATACTTTTGTTCGATATCTTTATCAATCCTTATATCAATATTGTGTATTTCTCATTATAAAGATAATTTTCTTCGAATCGTTAATTTTGAAAATTTTTTATAAATCATAGAAAACTCTACAATGTTCTCTTATTGCATTTTTTATATTTTCAATTACAGTTGGCAGTTTAACATTCAATAACAGATAATCCATACTTAATCAGCTACAAGCGCCAAAATGAATATGTAAGTAGCCAAATAATAAGATTAGACTTTAAATAACTCAATAACGTTCAAACTAATGACTAACACTCATAACTACGATATGCCGATCGCGAGATTTGATTGATCGCGGGCCAATAACCACAGTTTGGTTTACACGCAATTTCAACGTCAGTTGTTGCTGTCCGAAGATCCACTACGAAGTGTATCCTCAAATACGATATGATATACGCGGGCACATATATAAGCACCTCGGCGAAGATGCGGGTCGATGTGTGTGGGGAGCTCTCGAGAATCATCGCGTGTGGTGGCGGCGGCTTGTAACGCGGATGATAAAATCAAATTCCCGTACCGCCAGCGCCCCGTCTGTCTCCTTCATTTTCTGTCGGCGATCAGTAAAATTGGGCAGAAAGTAGAAAATTCCTTTTACAGTTGTATTATAAAGACCTTATGAGATGCTCAGGGATTCAGGTGGTCGTTTCGTGATTAATTGTGACTTTCGAGAATTGATTTGTGTTGATTTCATTCTGTTTGGAGCTTGGGTAAACTTCATTGAGCTTATGTTAGTAGAATAGGAACGAATATGTAATCAAGTAAAGTTGTGGTTTTTCTTAAAACTATAAAAGATTTAAAAAATAATTTTGATCAATGCTTAAAAATATGCAAAGGAGTCCTTAACATTAATACATTTATTCAGACTTAGGTAATTAGTTTTAAAAAAATACAAAATTTTGAATCAATCTTGAAAAATGAAAAAACGATTTTTGACGAGAAGATATACCTTGCGTGAATGAGAAAAAATGTTGATATTCGAAGCTGTAAAGATTTCGGTGAACAAATCCTTGTCAATTCAATATACAAAAATCATCAGTTATTTTTCTTCCGAAATAAATTCATTTCTTCATTGAAAATATATTCATTCCTTTCTTAAGTATATTAATTCATGAAATCGAAACATAGTGTTCACTCCATCCATATACGTATATACCCACAGCTTATTTATTTCCATCGCACTGTACGCATACAATTACGTTCCCTTCGTCCCTTCGTTCCTTTTACCTCTTCCAAAGCGTTGGCACATGGCTGCGGTGAGTGTAAGTATCATGTGATCGTGTTCTCATCGTCAGTTTCGAGTATCATCCGCAACCGTTTGAAAATCGACTGCTACGAGAATTCCATATATCGACTGGGGCGGGTGCTTATACAGAAACAGAAACTCTGAAGGAGGATCGAGTAATTGATAGTCATAGTAGAGCAGAAAATATTGGAAAATACTTATCGCAAGTCGATATATCTATAGTCGAGCTGCGCGTACGTAGAAAAGGGCGGAGAGTAAAATTGCAGAGGATTCAAAAGAAAAGGTGAGAGTGGTGGAAAAGTTGCGATGAAAAAAAAACAGACAATGGCTCGCGAACGAGAAAGTGAAGTTAAACAGAGTGTGACTTTTTGTCAAATGTTTCGTCGAAGTATTTTCTTTTCTTTGAAGTTATAGTTAATTTGAGGAGAAAAAAACGGTGCGTTAAGTACTTACTGATATGCAACACATCTGCTTCTTATACGCACAATTTGAACTTTTTTTTAACTTTTAAAAAATCAAGCTTAATTTCTATATTGCCATATTTTATCACTTAAACGACATGAGAAAATCGATATAAGAGACGTTAAAAAATGTTTTAAACTGCAACAGATTTTAATAAGGTATACTTTTATTCCGATAAACAGGAACCGGCACCGTATTAACATTTAATTAATATATTTCGAAATTTTTTTTACGAAAGTACATACATACATACATACATACATACATACAATACATATATATATATGTATCTCACCTTTTTATGAGATTTTAAGAGCATGTGCTAGGGTTGAAAAGATTCCTCTACCTTACCGACTTTTGTATTTAACCAAATATATAAAGATGCACACTAATTTTTGAAAAAAAAACTCTGTTACCACCTTGGTAGCAATGTAAGTATTACGTGTTTTTATAAAACACTTTATAAAACACAGACATTTGTATCTTCAAAACTTTCTTTCGTAATTCAAAGCGATTTTTAGCTCTGAAATTGTCATAATTCGTCATAACATAACATTAGGTACAGTACCCAAATCGGATTTAATCTTCAAAACCCATCATATGTTATGAAAATGATATGTACCTAGAAAGACATAGACAAAAAAAATAATGTTTCTCAGCTATGTCCTATGCACGTCACGCAAACTAGCCAGGCTAATTACTTCATAATTGTTCTGGCCGACGCGGGGATGTCTCCACATCTTCGCATTATACAGACCATATAGAAATTATTTTTTCTCATTCGTGAGCACACTACATTTATACGTAAAAGCGGAATATTATGATTTTACAATCAGGAAGAATGATTCACCTGCGAATTATATGCATCTATTTTTTTGTATATATAGTATACTTTTTGTATATTGTACTGACAAGTGGCACTTCCGAAGTGTTACTTGTGAGATGCAACGTTAAATGTAATTATTCGACTTTATTTTTTTTTCTGCTGCTTTTTGATTTAGCTCTTCATACGAATATATTTTCATCACTAGGTTTAAAAAAAATTTCTTTGAACGCTTCCTTTCTTGTATAAAATCTTTTATAAAATCTTAATTTTAAAACTATAATTGAATACTGCACAGTTCACTAACAAGTAAAAATAAATTGAAAATATTTTATGTTTTTCAATTTATTTTTACTCTTTAGTGAACTGTACAGTATTCAATTATAATTTTAAAATTAAGATTTTATAAAAATACATAAAAAAGAAAGCGTTGCTCCAAGAATATATTTTATTCCTGACCAGATTTCGAAAATTTGGTAAAAAACTTATCTAGACTCGAGATTTTAGCTTAAAGCTTAAAGAAATTTTTTTTAAACCTATTTATGAAAATGTATTCTCATGAATTGTTTCAAGAGCTAAATAAAAAAGCAGCAGTAAAAAAATAAAGTCGAAAAATTACATTTCGACTTTACACAGTTCACTAAAAAGTAAAAATAAATTGAAAAACATGAAATATTTCCAATTTATTTTTACTATTTAGTGAACTGTACAGTATTTAAAAGGTGCCACATGGTTTTTATCACATGGATAATCTCAAAACAGGGTTTAACCAATTTTATTAATTTGTTTGCAGTCGCTGCATAAGATATATATCTTTTTTGACCGGATTTCCAAAATATGGCGAAAAACTTTTTTATCTACTTTCATAAACCATAAAATGTAAAGGCTAAATCGAACTTCATGGAACACAATGAATTTTTGCAACTCTTCTTTGTTGAAAATTTCGTTCGTAATTCAACGAAAAAAAAATTTTCTTTCCTCTAAAGGTGAATAAGGGTTACGAAAATTAATCATTTGATATATTCGTAATGGTATAACTTTGTAAAATTTAGCTTATGTAATATAGCAGATCCCGAATTTATTTGATCCTATTTTAATAATATAGGTGATTTAACCACTGATGATAATGAAGAGATCTGCTAATAGTATAAAATATACACGAATATTACCTTTTGACAATAAAAAGTTTTAAAAGAAACATCTACTGATTCAACTGGGTAAGATTTGACAATACTATATTTTTTTAGAAAGTTCTCACGTATAATTTAAGTAAACCTATTCGAGTTAATTTCTTAATTTTTAGTAGTCTAGTTTTATCTTTTAACCTTTTTGCAGTAGAATTTTCTCGAATATTTTAGAGGTTACCAGTTAGTGTAACCTCTAATGAACATAGAAATTATAAAATTTAAAATTTAAATTAAAAATTTAATTTTTTCATTATTTTTTAGAACATTTGAAATGTATCAGAAATGATTTATAGAATCCTCTCTTAATGTCTTTCATAAACGATATCTGATTTGCACTTCTATAGAAATTTCCAGGAGACCACAAAAAGATTTCAAATCCTGGCAATTATATAAAATTTTTATAAACATAAAAAGTTTTAAGAGATAAAGAAATATTCAACACTGATTTCAGTTAAATTATTATTTATTGATATAAAAAAATCTCCTGGCCAATTTATGGTCCAAAATTAATGTTTGAAGGACAAAAGATTTGTATTTATTTGACAAACTTTTTTGTTCAGTCTTTTAAATATTTTATCAAGTTATCAATGTTTTATTTAATTTGTGCGGGCTATTATTTTAGTATTATACATAATACAGATCAATTACTTTTGATTAGATTAAAATATTTTAATACGTCTCTTTTCATAATGCATTAAGGTAAAAGACCCAGAGACATGTAAAAATGCAGATTAGTGATTGGACACCCCAGTGTATGAATATTTTCTTAGACTGTAGTTGGTTAAATGGAGGTTAAAAACAGGTCAATTACTATCAATGTCCAGCCACTCGGTCTTTTACCTTAATACAATAAATTGTCATACTTTAATTATCTTCTTGTACTTTTAGAACTGATGATCAAAAACACATCATACGATTAAAATAATAAAAATTTATTTCTTAGGTTAATATCGTCCAGAACGATTGTCTCTTCCCTTACGTCTGTCTTTGGATCTTGACCTTCGATCTCTTGATCGAGACCTACGTTTTCGGTCCCTTTTGGGAGATTTTGATCGTGATCTTGATCTTCCTTTACCACCACCACCACCACCTTTCTTACGGCTGTATAAATAACGACGTAAATCTCTAGAAATTGGCTTTAAGTGCATGAAATTACAAAAGCCAGATCTCGTACACTCTCTAAACAAACAAAGTAATAAGTAAAGATTAGATTTTAAATGATGAATAATATTTCTAAGTTTATTTTCTGTTAAGATTAGTTTTAAATTTGTAAGTGTAGTAAATATATTCATAATTTATCTAGAGAACTTAAGAAAATATTCTGAAATCCTGATTGATTAAAATACAAACTAAAAATATAGTTTTTGTTATTAATCTATCCTATATAAAATACAAAGAGGGAGTTATAATAAATTATAATTTATTCAATATTGATGTACCTTTATATACACTCCAAAGATGAAAACTTCATTTTAGCAATATGATTTCAAAATTCATAAGAAACTTACCCCATTTCATACTGACGACAACAAGCTTCTCTGAAATCCGTTACTGGTGATAATTCAGCATAAACTGGTCGACCTCCAAACCATCTATTGTTTAGGTCATTGACTGCTTTTTCAGCATCCTCTTCCCGTCTAAATTTAATGTATACATTGCCAACTAAATGATCGCCCAAATTGTCACATACATTCATTTCTTCAATTTCACCGTACTTGTCTTCACATTCAACAAATACGTCTTCAAAAAAATTGTCATAATGTTCTTGCATTTCTTCATCGGAAACATTGGCCACCACTAGATAAGGTTAAAAGTTATATAAGAATATAATTATGCAAAAAAATATGTAAACTATAAATGTTTTACATACGATGAGATCCATCTGCACTTTTTGCTGAATTCTGGGGATTTACATAAAGATTTTGAAGTAAACAAGTCTGAAACATTGGCCATAAGAAAATATATTATTATTGTAAATAAAATAGTATAATATTACTGTTATTAAAATTACCTGACTGAAGGTTGGTTTGTTGTGAATTCTAGAGCATCGATCACCATGTCTGCATGCACCAATTTTAAAATAAAATGAGCAATTGACCCTGGAATAATTAAAATAAGTAAACTTTTTATTGTCACTCCTAATTGTATAATACTTACTTAATAAACTAAATATTTTTACTTTTTTTATTTATTGATCCAGATAATTTTACAAAGTGGATACAATTATACACATGTAAAAATAACCTAGAGAAGTGAACATGTCACCTGTACTTAGGCTGGATTAAACTTACATTTACATACTAAATAGAATCTGTAAATCCTAACATTATATATAAACTAAATGTATATAGCTAAACATTATAATTTAAATTTGTAAAATAATCTTAAATATTAAATTTATATATGTATGAAATGATATACTCACTTATCTTTCTCTGTTCCGAAAATAGACGCCAAATATTCTGCCATCGCGAAAATAAAATTTACGCGGTTACGTTATAAAATCTGTTTTGTAAAAATCTATATATTTGATAAGCTTGAATGTTCGAGCATAGTTATGCTGTTTAGCTATAAAATATAACAAACATACGTTATAAGCAGAGATTAATCTCTGCTATAAGTACACCCTGTACAGTGTACAGTTGTATCTTCTTGTACACCTATTGACGAATATCGTTTTTACAAATCCATCCCACGCTCGTCCGGCTCGTCATACTATGCTATCTACTGCGCATGCGCAAGTTCAAATTTTATTTAACCATAATAATTGGATTCAAAGAGTACAGGTTTGTCTTTATATATTAAAGTACTTATATATAGGCTATTACAGGTTACACAGCTTTCGCAAATCTATATAGGTTTTGCAGGTAATTTTTCTTGAACTAGAGGAAAGTAGTGCTTTTGGGCTGACATTGCTGATTAGTTCGTTATTTCTTACACCCCGCACAAGACGAAACATTTTTTCTCAAAAATAAAATGTTATATTTGCATAAACCAGATAATAAAGCTATACATTAAAAAAGAAGTAGAGGGTGTTCTATATTTATATATATTATATATTTTACACTCTTTAATTCCCATTTAAAATACATTGAATAAACACCATGGCCACCAAGACTTATCACTTTGTTTAGGTCAAGATTCTTTAAATCCCAATCTAATATAAATTTTCATTTAGTTTCTATTATATTCTAAATTACATTTACATATTTACAAAATTTATAATTTAATGTATCTGGTGCTTATTCATTTATGTCTGTGGGGTATTTAAAGATTCTTAAATTTTTATTTATACATTTACGTACTTATATGTTTAGAGAAATATACAAAATCTGGAATGGTTGTACAGAATAAAATATAGACTGGTGTATAAATATATGATAATTTATTCATTTTAGATTATTAAATGTTTTATTATCATTAAAGTAATAGTGATCTCTTGTTTTAATCTATTATTTAAATATTGTAAATAATAAAAATTTAATTGCAAACTAATCCTAAATAATCATCCATCAAGGTTCCAATTGCAAACTGAAATAAAAATAGAACAGGAATTAAAAATTTTATTACTAAATAATTTACTTTCTGTAGATTATTGTACACTTACTATGCCAGTAGCATCAACTCTTGTACCAACTATTTTCAGTCTTATTTCATCATCTGCTTGAATTACAACATCCTGAAATAACAACATAATGTCCCTATAAGTTATTGCAATTATATATTGTATAAATAAATTATAACACTAGACTTGTAGAAAATCTCTAAATTATAATACTTATTCTGTAGATTAAAGTACATTACATGTAACAGATAAATGTAGAAACTGATGTGCTTATCTGTTGTTAAAATTGTGGACTAAACTTAACATCTGTCTTCTAACTAGTAGTTTGTAAAATCTCATTTTAACAGTTTCACATTTGAAAAAAATGGTAACTATACTCTATACTACTAAAATATTTTTACTAATACGCAGTTATTCATTTTTAATTTCTCAGATAGTTTTATTTATAAACTCGCTGATAAGAAGCAGATGTTGACTTCAGTCTCATATATCAAATTTAAAAATTAAAAGAATTACCTCATCTTTTGATTTATAACATGGAGGGTTTACATTTGGACAAAACTGCATGTCTGCTGGTATAGACTAAAACAATATTACAAAATTGTATTAAAATCATAAGTAACACATAAATATTTCAAAGCTGACCATTATGTTTATGTAATATTTACTCACATGGTGTGAAATAAAACACGACAAAGGTCCAATTTCAGCAAACATTCCAACCTAAAGCAGATTAAGTTTGCATTTATTTTTAATATTAAAATTATTTTTATATTTTGGTAATAACCAATATTTATTTAATTTCTGTACCTTATTAACTTGTGTTACTATACCATCCAGAACCTCTCCTTTAAATGGCCTAAATACAATCGCTTTGTATTTCACTGGATATACAACAAATCCTTGGCCTGGTTGAATAATTCCAGCACCAATATTATCAATTGTTGTAACTGCAACAACAAATCCATACTTTCCTGTGCAGTTACCTTCTACCTCTGTATATAACTTTTGTTTTACTGTGTCCAACAATTGTGGTCCAAAGTATCTTGGATGTAAAAGTATTTCATGCTCCAAAGATATCTAAAAAGTAAATTAATTAATAATCTTGAAATAAGCACAAGACTGGTGGCAGATTTCTAAAAAATTTCAAAGAACAATGTATATGAAAACATTATTTGAACACGAATAATTCACAGTATTTTAATTTTAATTTTTATTTTCAGATATTATTAATTTTAACAGGGTAAATTTTAAAGCAAATCTGCCAATTACGGTAATAATTATTATTTAACACAATTTTAGTTTGCACTTACGTGATAAAACATTTTGTCTGTAGAGTAAATATACAAGATAAATATAAATATTTTAGTTATAAATTTTTGGTCATTTAATCGGTTTTATTATGAAATATTTATAAAATATCACTAAATAAATTATGTGGTAACACAATTACGTATACAGAAGCACTTTGAAAAATAAATTTCAAAAGCTTTGTAGGTTATGGCTTCTTATTCCGACGCCATGTGAAACGCGTCGGATTGTGTCGGAGGTCAAGCAGATACACGACCGGCTGGCAGATAAGCTATAGCTATTCTGCTATTAGGTAGGTATATATATACATATATACATATATAGGCTGGGTGCATCGGCAAAGTGGGGATATGCGAAACTATGCCAGCGCCCGTAGTGAGAGAAATTCAAAACGCAATTCCCTCGTAATACATTTACGGAATACAAATACAGAAACAGCAGTACGATAAACTCGTTAACCCGTCACAATTGCACTTTTTGAGAACACTGACTTTGAGTGAATGAAAAACTATGAAAGCGATGGTATTTTTTCATGAAAATTCATACCCCACTATTTTTGAGGCTGCTCTTTCAGATTCCTGGGACAAAATTTTCAAATTTTTCCATTTTCCAAAAAAATTTTCAATTTTAATTCAAAAAAACGCTGTTTTTCTTGTATTATTTTTTTTTCAATAAAAGTTTTCGATTGGTTCTGATATGCGAGCGTAGCTAAATCCTTCACAGACCGTGCATTTTTTATCTAACCTTTTAAATGGTACCCATAGAATTTTCAAATTCAAGATGGCGAACTTAAAATGGCGGCTTAAAACCGGTGAAAAATTGGAAATTCCAAAAAATCCGTATTTTTTACCTATTACTTGTAATTTTGTTAAATTATATGACACAAATCGATAGTATAAAATGTAATCTACCACATTTAATGATTTTATAATAAATAAACTACCATTAATTGCCGTACCTTCCCAAAAATGCTAAGATAATAAAAAATATAAGAATATACATTAAATAAAAATATAATGCAAAAATAATAAGAATTAACGTTATAATTTATAGAGGCATCCATATAATGCAATTTAGAAAATAAAGATGCGAGGAATAACATATTTATTCCTTGTTATTCGCCAATGAATATAATTGTACTATATATATAAATAATAAAGTATTCCTTATAATCAAATGCTGATAGGGAGGAATTCTGGATATCCACTGTCGGTATAGTAGTGTACCCGATGTATCTATATAGATGTATTCAGTCGTTCCCATCCCTACCGGCACTTGGTTATAACGAATTTTGTATATAGTTATACCTTATAATAGATTCTTCTGCTCTTTATAAACATCTAGCTAGACGCACATAGCAAATTAATGACATTGTTACGATTTATATGTATATGAACTACATGCAAGAGCAGCGAGCTACAGTGACTTGTGCACTGTTGTGCGTTGCAACTCTCAATTATAGGTATAGATCGTATATGCCGCACTTGTACAATGACTTAACAACATAGAAGTTGTTTTTATTTTAGACTTATTTTAGAATTAAATCCTTTATCGAAATAAGGTACAATTCTAATAACTTTACGTAAAGGTAAATAATTAAAAATTAAACAATTTCTTTTTTATGAGTAAAAGATAACATCTTCAATAGTATAACTATTTATAATCAGTATTAGGTATATTTAAATAAAATTTTAATTCATATTTATTCAACTATTGTATCAATTTCTATTTTTGTATGTACTTCAAAAAATTGATGCATTTGACTTCTTAAAAAATGTATTTATTTATTTATTTATTATTATAAATTGAAATAATTTTTTCTTATTTATTTAAAAACAATTATACTTACTTATAAGACAAATTTTCAAAGACTACGACTCTTCCACAGAAATTGTTGTTTTTTTAATGCAAACCAAAAACGTTGAAACATAACCAGTAGCTATGCATACATAAATATATCCAATTAATATTTTTAAATGGTGAGCTTAAGACTGTCAATCAAAATATAACTACCAGCAGTCATAATGCTGGTGATATGATGATACCTGTCCTACTTCATTCATAGAAATTATTATGCATAGGTCCCTAATAGCAAAAATAAATTGTTCAAAATAGATTATTTGTCTAAAAATTTTATATACTACTTTCTGATATAAAAAAAGTTACAAAATTAAAGTGCAATATTAACAGAGGATTATTTTCAAAAAATGTCTTAACTATTTTTAAAATAAAAGCAGAATCCTTTAATATGTTTCTTTAATTTACAAATAAACTGAAATGTTTGTGATTATTTAAATTTTTAAACCTTTAGTACAAAAAAAAGTATAAGTATAATAAAGTAATGCAGTATAAAGTAATAAGTATATGCAGTCGGTAAACTTACTTTGTACATACGTATAAATATGATTCAATATACCTCTCTTGCGAATAGGATGATAAATATAAAGTATACATGAAATTTTGCGTAAAAGGGAATTGATTTTGATGAAAATGAGTAACGAAAGTATATATTATCTATGACGCAGTTTATTATACAATTACAATGTATTACTAATTGTATAATGTTAAGTAGTAATAATAATGGTAATAATATTTGTTATAATATTGTTGCGTACCTAGATGTTAACATTAACGTTCCTTAAGAATGATATGATTTTGTTTATACATCGCTGATTTCCATCGAGTCTCATAAGATCTTATAATTTACTTGAGATTTTTTTTCATCTTTTTTGATTAAAAAGAATATACGTTCGATTCCACCATTCTCTGTATCCATCACGCATTTATTTTCTGAAAAAATCCTTAAATTCGGGTTAAAAAGATCCTTACTATAAATTTTTTTCTCATCACTTTCTAACAAACATACAATTTATACGGCTTTCGCAAAAAATTTCAACTTTTAAAGACAATCGAAATTTTTGGTAAAAAATATTTCAATATTTTTCAAATTGAAATGAATTTTTGGCTCCAAGCCGTTATAGATTTTTAGGAAACTCGTTATACCGTGCTCTTTCGAAAAACTCGACTCTTAAATTTACCAAAGTATTTCTATCATTTTTTTTTGCCAACTACATTTTGAATAAAAAAGACAGTCGTCCGTATTTTTATAACATATCATACTCATTCATCCTTCGTTCCTTACACTTAGTACACATTAATTCTACCGAAAAGTTTACTAGTCCTTTGTTCGTTTCTTAATCTTTCGAAAAACATTACAAGTTTATTCATTTTTCTTAGTCGTCTACTATTGGTATACCATGATTTGTCTCAATTTTTCGTGAGACTTTTTTTTTTTAAGACATCTAAAAGTTCGCGAAATAATACATCAAATGGCGAATACGTTACTCCATCGTCTAATTGGTTATTTCATATTTACAGTCAATAAAGTGATGGCAGGACGGTGGCGTAATTAACACTTGAAAATTTCTAAAACGACTCAACGATGTGACCATATATAATTGTTCCAGCCGAAAAAATACTACAGAGACTTGACTCGATCACAAACAGAAAAAATGATTTAGATAAAAGTGTATATTCAGTAATATTGTACCACATCATTTTGACTGTTCAAGTAATGCGTAGTATCTTTTGGTAAGGAAATCAATATAATCAATTGCACCAAATTGTCATGAAAATAAGGTGATTATATAAATAAAAAGAAATATTAATGGAGAGTGGAGTGATGAAATAAAATAAAAGGAAAGATGATTAGGAGAAAATAAAAAAAAACTCAATAAATCAACTGAAATCTTTGTATTTTTTATTTTCAAATAATAAAAGTTTAAATGTAATGAAATAATATTAATAATAGTAATAATAATGATAATGATAATAATAATAATAATAATAATAATAATAATGAAAATAATAATAATAATAGTAATAATAATATTAATATTAATAATAATTGCTAGAATAATAATTCTACATTGACCGTGGGATACGCTGTCATGCTGCACGAAGTGCAAAAGATAGAAGAGGGGCTCGGGGGACATACTGGAAAACCTACGCAATTATTTACTTTGTTTTCTTTTGTTACTCTCTTTCTCTCTTTCTCTGTCTCTCTTATGAGTAATATATCTACACAAGTCTCGCGCAGCTATAACGTTTATTCTGGCGCTAAAATCGTATTACTTTATTTTTTTTTTTCAACTTTTCTCTCTCTTTCCAACGTTCGTTTTCTTGCTTTATTTTCCTTCGTAGCTTCGTGTATCTCAAACTATGCACACGCGTGTGCAACACATTTGCGTTTAGGAACTTTTTTTTTTTTTTTGTTTAAATTCTCCGTTTTTCCGTCTGTTTTCTTTCGTTTTATTTCACGTGTCCTCTTTTGCGCGTTCTCCACGGCAATATTGGTCCATGAGAAATCGCTTGCACCCCGTCGCCTGTGCTCTTCTTCCCTCTTCGTCCTCTTTCCCCCCCCCCTCTCTCTCTCTCTCTTTTTCTCGCACTCTTATACTGTTTCGCATACATATATAGAAGCTTACTATGCTCGGGATAATAATGTACAGGAAGAAACGCGCGGCGCTACAGCGTCGTCTTCATTACTCTCTTGCCTCCTTTTCATCTATATATTACACGTTTGACACCGTGCAGTGTGAAATCTCTATTACTCGTCTAGAGAGAACGTCAACCAAGGAGAAGAGAAAGCAATTAAATAAAGATTCACATTAATGTACACAATACACTTCTCTTTCTCTTTTCCTTTGTCCTTATTCGCCCTCGTTTGTCGTCCTTAAAACACGTCGTATATCGCCAATATAATAATAATAATAATAATATATACACAGGTTCGTCCGATATATCTCCCACACGATAATTCGCATGTCGGACGCTGAAAAATCGATAATCGCGCCTTTCCCCCCTCCCCCCAGTCCCCATTAACTATTTACAATACATCAAATTTCACTTCTACATTATCTTTATTCTGTGTTAAAAGTTTATTCTGCACAGTTATTCTGTATACGCATTATTTATTTATATATATATATATATATAT
>UELU01137185.1:0-18035 GCA_900490025.1 Megastigmus dorsalis
GGGGGTGGGGGCTTGAAAATTTTTTACACCCCTGCCATAAAGCAAACTGCTCTTTTATTCGGGCGATAAAAAAATATAACGAAACTCTCTTAATTTCCATCGCTTTTTTCTGCACCTTGCGCGCTTTATAACACCACGCGTTGCGGCTGCGTCTGACAACGGAAACGCGTTTGTTTCCGCGTCTGCTTATAAGGAGGTATAGCCGACCCTCCAAGCCCTCCGCGATTTTTAGAGCTTTATGAAAAACGAGATCTATACTGCCCGGAGATATTGGTCACCGAGTTCCTTCTAGCTTAATTAACAACCTACCTTTGGAGTTGAAAAGTTAATTAAGCCAATTCTTACTGAATTTTCTATCTGCGACCTAAGTATTAAGCTGGCTAATTATCGCAATTTCGATTGTACCAAGTGCTTCATCAAATCTTTCCATAACTTTTACCTTCACAGCCTCTGATTAACATCAGAAAAGTACTCAAATCCACGATTGAAAAAATCTGCGCTTTAGAAATGCGAATAGTTTTCCCATTCGGAGCAGCTTTCGTTGGTAAAAAAAATACCACGCAGTACTCGAAGGCTGGTCAGAAATACATCTGTCGGGATAGAGAGCGAGCTCCAAACAAAATCGTTCACCAAACCCTCGCTCCCCTCAATCCCCTCGTAAACGTCTCCGCGGTGCGTCACATCCGTTTTCACCCGTTCCGCTCTTAATTATGACACTTGTACATCTTAGGCACATAAAGAGAGGGAAGAGGTTATAGAGATTCTACAGACCGCTGGAGAAATATGTATATATATATGTAGACTGGCTCTTGAACCTCGAGAAGCATAATAAGTATAACAAGCTTATCCTATCCTGCGTGCATTTCCAATTTCACTTTGGTACACCCCGTCCCGCGTGGTGGCTTACCCAGAGTGCCGTTTGGCAGTGGCAAGTAAATTTCGTTAAGCAAATATAACGAGGTAAGCCACTTCTTTCGCTTGCTCTCTCTCTCCCTCTTTCTTGCGTGCGCTGTCGATCCTCTGCAAGTTTCGCGCACGCGCCGGAAAATTCCTCAATTAATTTTGCAAGATACACGCGGACTTTGAGAGGAGAGGGGCTACGAAGATGAGGGAGCAAACTCGCGTCTAGTTACACAAGAGAAAGAGAGAGAGAGAGGAGAGAATCTTGGCTCTTGGTGAAAAGGTGATTTTCCAATTTACTTGCCCCGCATAATTGCAGGTGCTACAAACTCCCTCTCTCTCTCTCTCTCTCTCTCTCTCTCTCTCTCTCTCGTCTTCTGCTACTTCTTCATTTCAGACTCTCGCTCTTTTTGACTTCGAATTGGATGTGGCTGTAAGCTATGCTTACTTTGACGTTAATTAGAAAGTAAGGAAGTACAATATGAGGCTGCTTATATTTTCGACTGCAAAGGAGTGTGAGAGCGAAAGCTCCATTGAGTTGGGCAAATTATATCGTTGCTCCCGAAAATCCTGGAGATATCTTCAGTGTTTTTTTTCCTTCTTCTTTTCATCCGCTCCTTTGTATCTAACAATTTAGTAGGATATTAATTGTGGAAAGCGATTTTCGAGAAAAATAATATTTGCTTATAATGTATAAATTTATTGATTCTTCGACCTCTAGACCATGAAGTTTACTTGCTTGGTGGTATAAAGAATAAATTCAGCTTTATATTTCTATTCATGAATGGCAAATAGGAGAAATCGCTAAAATCATAATATTGCTCTACCTCATACATTCGGATGTGAAAACTTCTACGCTACGACATTTCCACTCGAAATATTAAAATTACATAGAACATATAACAACCTCATTGAACCACAGCAATGAAAAGTAAAAAAGAGCACTGGAAGCGTGTATAGAAACTCGCAACAATCGGATGCTGCGAATGCCATAGATAATTTAACTTCAACGAGAAATCAATGAAACCCATAATAAACCTCGTCGACAACCGCTCAAGCAAACTCCACGCAATCATCACCGCGATGAACTTCTGCATTTGTTTTTATACAGAGAGAGAACCGAGTGGGATCATAACCTTTCAATTCAAGTGCAACGAATCCGAATTACCGCGCATTAGCGAATAAATGAAAAGCGCGCCAAAGCCGAAAAGCTAATTCATACCACGATCTCGAAATTAAAAAAAATAGCGAAGAGAAAATTGCGACGGTGTCGAGGGCCTGGAGTTCATTAGATAGCTGCCTCTTTCAAGCCCGACGGAAACGCAGGATGGCGTTTTTTTTACCCTTCGATTCAGCGCGTGCAGCTAAATTTTATAGCGCGCACTTCAACCGCAGAACGTCCGACACTCCATTAGCTTGCGCTACTCAGTTTTTCACCTTTCAGTTCGGCATTAACGAATTTCTGGGATTTGATACGAGATGTATTCAATTCCCTGCTATGCATTTCCTTTCATTTTCGCGGTTGTTCAGTAAAAAGTGCTGATACCAGAAATTCTGTCTTTAGATCGTTTTATCTAATGTGTAATTTCTAATTCAACCCCCCCCCTCAATACTACTACTATTATTTTATCGTATAATGTAATTTAACTCTATCAAAAGGTCAAATTTCAAGTAAATATTTGTGCTCTGTCAACTACTTAACTGACTTGACTAGTTATCGATTTTTCAATATTTCAAAAATATTTTTATGGAGATTAAAGAAGGACTCCAATACTTGTCCCCACCTAAAATTGCGAGGAAGACGGACGATACTTGTACTATCATATAGTATATAAAAATACATCTAATTTGAAACCGTTTAACCTCCTTACTTGGTAGGAACTATTTAAAAAAAAAGGCTGTGATGATTGTTTCTTATGCTTATGGTATGTAAGTAGAAACAAGCGAGTATAAACAGACTCAATATTCAATCAATTTTTTTTAACTATCCCGTTATACAAGGGAATCAAATTTTCGTTTTTAAATTTAATATTTATTTATCCTTTAAATGATGATGAAGGCTTTACGCGTCTTGTCCAAAGATTTCATTTGATTCCGAGCTCGATTTTCGATCGATATCAATACTTTTTGTACCAAAGACTATAACATGGGATTGATGTAAAGTTAAAATTGTTGGTACACGGTAAATGTAAAACAAATATTCGTTCTGTAAAAAAAAATAAATGAATGAAATTTTGTGTTATTGTCAAAACTTGGCCAGTTCTGTAGTACAAGTTTCGTCCAACGACTCGTAACGAATTTTTGTACGCACCTCGCTATGGATTATTCTTCAAAAGTAAGCTCAGCAAAAAAATCTCTCGAAAAATTCAAAACCCCTCCTCTGCTAATCCATCGCAAACAATTAGCCGGTATACCCAACATTCGCCTCTCTCTCTCTCTCTCTCTCTCTCTCTCTCTCTCACTCTCGCCATGTCTCCCCGTGTCTCACCATTCTCTCGCCATCCAAAGGCAATTTGCAAACCGTCGTATCATCCGCAAGGGTCTGCCAAGCCGACGCGCGCATTCTCGCAAGCACACTTGCGGGATAAAATCGAATTTCCCCATAGCGAGTAGCAGCAATAGCGGCAGCTAAAGGCCAAACGCGTGCGACAGAGTGAGAGAGAGGGAGAGAGAGAGAGAGAGACTAAGTGTAAGAGCGAGAGAGGGAGTGAGAGCTTGATAGGGCGCTCGTCGTTATCCTGCGCGATTTGTTCTTCCCGACCACCTGTTGCTCGTGCGCAAGCTTCCCCATGAGAGTCCGCTCTCTCCTCTCTCTCCCTCTCTCTCTCTCTCTCTCTCTCTCTCTCTCTGGCTCGCAGTGTGTACGTATGCGAATGAGAGAGAAAGATATAGAAGGGGGTGGACGCAACGATATAATTATAATGGGAAGGCGCTCTTCTCTCTTCTCTCTCTCTCTCTCTCTCTCTCTTTCTCTCTTGCTCTCGCGCACTTGAGCCTTTATTTCACGAGGACGATGCGGCTCCTTCAACTCGTAAAAGGGCTGCCGGTGGAAAAAGGAAAGGGGCGCGCGCGCGAAACCAGACTGCTTACGGCTTTTGAAATTCAAATTTGACGCGCGCCCAAGTTGTCTCGTGTCCCCTTTCCCCTGCGCATGTACTCGCATTGCGAAATTATCCTGGTCCGGACCCTCCACACACACACACACACACACACACACACACACATATATAAATATATATATATGTCCATGCTCTGTTTCCCTGCGTGTCGCCGCTGCTTTTAGTGTCGATGGAGCTTGCTTTTTATGCGACGGGTACAGGGAGAAAATGAGGGACGTGTTGCTTGCAGTTCTTGAGCCTTTCTCTGTTTGTCTGGATTATGATAATGAAACTGCTGAGCTTAAGGTCTACCGTTTGTTATTTTACGTTACTATAATATTGTAAACTGTCTAATAGCTATTAAGTATACTGATTTTATAAATACCAAGGGTATATCTTATCAAGTATATGACTTAAAATAATTGACTGAAGCACTTACTCAAAGACCTAATGAAGGAATTAAAACATTCCAAGTTACATGTTTCGTACATATACTTATATAAAAATTGCTGCAGGTAGAATAAATGAATAGATGCATGCCGAAAATCACCAGACAATAATTGCATGCTCATAGATATACTTCCTGTGATGATAGTATTCTTTTAGATGCTAAACTGATATTCTATATTCGTTGAACCTTATTACAATTATCATTTAATTACATAAATGTTAAACTTGAGTTTACGACATTCTCAACTGTTAATGGAAAATCACTTTAGACACAAAGTATGCAGATCCAATGTATGCAGATAACGAGATAATATACGATATGTACTGCACACGCATGTAAGGCCAGCCAATGATTGTGTTAGACTTGATAATGCGATATAATGGACTAACATACTGAATTTCTTAATTTTAATGTTCGGTAATTACTCAATGGTTTCATTAATTTAATAATTTCATTTATTAATTTTAAGTAATTTCAAAATTGCATTGAAGTATTCCACACCTATATCAATAAATATTATAAGCATATACAAATTTGAGATTACAAGGTGGTAACTTTACTAAAATGGAATATAATATAATTGTATATTTTTATTACACACAGGAACGAAGAAAAATGTTAATCCGTTGTAATTCTAGGAATCAAATGAAAAAAGCCATTATTAATAATTACCTCGGAAAAAGTAAACTAAAAATTATTCCCCGATATCTCGAGAAAAGCTTGACAATCCTCGGAATCGGAGTGAAACAATTTTAATCGCCCAGTAATCACAAGGGTTCTAGACCAAATAATTGCCGGATGACGGACTGCCACCGCAAACTGTAGAGAGCGAAAAAAAAATGAAATATCCTTGCGCCCTTGACAGGGAGGCTACGAGAGGAAAAAAATCAAGCTTGAACTTATCAAGTGTTGAGAAGCTTCGGCTTAACGAGAAGTCGACCTCTTCGTTTATCTTCTCCTCTCTCTCTCTCTCTCTCTCTCTCTCTCTCTCTCTCTCTCTCTTCCTCCTATTTGTCTCTTTTTCGCAAATTCAGAGGAGTGGAAAAAGAAATGAGTATATGACCTGAGGTCAGGTGGTTCTGTCAACGTTTTTAATGGACCGTTCCCCTTCGGCTCAGCACACAGCGTCGACAATTAACGCTGATAAGCAGACGCGCGCGCGCGCGCCCCAACCTCCGGGACTTCTTCTCCCGGTTCTGTTCTATATTCTCTTGCCTCGCGTCGCTCTTTTATTCCTTACCTCTTGACTTTCCGAGCTGTCGCTGCGGGAATTATTGATGCTCAGTGCATTGGAACCGATTAGCGTACTGCTGCGCAAAAATGTAAAGTATAAATAATTCTTTTTAAATGGGAGTCTTTTTATCTGATTTGTCAAAATTTCTGGAAGAATATAAGCTATTCCCTAAATCTAAACGACATAAGCAAAATTTTGCATTGGCCTCTGCCGACTCGGGGATACTGATACTATACCTTTGAACCGTTAGTGCCTCAGTTGGGCAGAGATTTTACGTACCATGAAAGGAGCTCGACGATGTGGATATAATACTTACTGCGCCAACTTGCCCGGATCTCATTTGCAATCCTATACTCCTCAATATCACTTTGCCGAGTAATAAATTAATTTTAATATATTCAAATTCAAACTTTTTAACTTAATACCTATTTCATGATTAAAAAAATTTAAAATATATAAAATAAAAGAAAGAAACTGAATTGCGTTTAGGTTATTGACAATGTTTCGTACGATTGCCGGAAAATTCTCGACATCCAATCAATAAAACTAATACAGAAAAATATTGGCCGCGATCCTCCCAGTTCGGAAAAACATATATCGTTTCATTTTCACACATAAATGAATAATCCTTTTCTCGACGGTTAATGACGTACTCGTCGCTGCTCATCTACCGAGCATATAACAGAGAGCGCACACATAACCTCTCCAATCCATCGGCGGCTAATATGAATCGAGAGCACTTTCACGTGTATTTGAATCGAATGCCTGAGCGAAGCCCGTGTACATAAACCGTCCGATCGCTGCTTGGAAATTGAATCGTGTATCGCGGCAATTCCCCCTTTCTCTCTCTCTCTCTCTCTCTCTCTCTCCCTCTCTCTCTCTCTCTCTCTCTCGCTCTCTCACTCTCTCTCTCCCACTCTCTCGTAAGGTCAAATGAATGAAGTGAATTATTGGGCTATCCCCCATTTCCGCGATAGTTCACCGCCAAGATTGGCACGATTGTCATTCAATGGCTGTGTGTGAGTTTGTTGTCTGTCTGTGTCTATGAGAAAAAAATTTTTAGATAACTTGAAAAGATGATAACTTGCTATGAAGAACAGTTCTATGATACCTGGATTGCTACAGACTTATAAAATTACAGTCTGTTTTCGAATCGCAGAATGTCGTTACTATTTTTATTGCTCATGCAAATACTCTCTAAAAAAAAGATTATAGGAAAGTTATTAAATGTTATTGATTTTAATGGATACTCAATAATCTGTACTTTAAAATAAATTTGATCGAAAATCATACTAGCTAGTAAAACAAATTAAAAAAAAAACATAAAAAGGAGACACTAAAATGCATTAAAGTTTTCCTATTCGGAGTTTCCATTGCGTTTTTCAATCTTTTCCTTTCAATGCTTTTATCGATTAACTTAAAACTTATTAGGAAACGTTACAAAGAACATAAAGCATAATGAATAAATAAAACATAAACAAATCAGAAAATTCATAACAACTGGATAAATCTAATATTTTTCGTTTGAAATGTGATTTTAATTAAAACGTATAAGTATTCGATGTTAATTGTTTTAGATTTCAGAATTTGCTGACACGAAAAGTGGAATCTAAGATACACTGGATATTATATTATATAAAGTAAAATACTAGAATACATATTCGCTATATGAGTGTAAGTAATAGAGCACTTCTAGTGATAAGTAAGCTAAGCGTACTTACCCTTGTTTTGCCTACTAAATTCTGAATAATATGAGTTATAACTAAATAAATACTTGAAATAATGCAGATCCTAAAACAGGTGTACCTTATCTATAAATTATCTATCATTTGAAAAAATTTGAAGTGAATATTTCGATGACGCATGTAAACAATCATGTTCGTTGAAATATTTACTTAAAATTTTTACCATATGATGCATAACTCAGAAACGTAATATGTCTATATTTGGAATTAGAATAATTTAAAGTGTTTTTGTTAATTAATACGAATTATTATTAAACTCTGCGTAGTTAATTTTTGTTATCGCAATAAAACCTAACGTTTAACATGAGCATGTTAAATCCTATATCCAATCAAAAGAAATAAATGAAATATTCAGCTCAATAAAGTACTTTCTGATAATTCGCGTTATACGCAGTCGCCGGGAGTTTTTACAAATGGAGCGCGGAATTATTTAAAACTCACATAGCCGCTCAATCGGCTCAAAACCAAATTATCGACATCAAACAAATTTTCCGTTCTCAGCTCGGAACATATACATGTGATCAATTTGTGCCCACCCGACTTTTAACTGTTTGCTCTTGAAATTGAACAATTTTGCACCAGCTAAACTCGTGATGAATCCCAGTAGTTGTTTTATCTTGTATATAATCGTTGAATATTACTTGGAACAAAAAAGAAATGCATATCGCGTAAGTTAAAAATCTTAAAATAGCGCAACAAATCCTTCGACGACTTCTCACCTCGGAAGCAAGTGAATACCTTATACCACCTCGATCCCAATAAACTCCAAGCTTATAAGCCCGAGTCAATCACTCGTTCACGCTTCCACCAGTCGATTTGCAGAAGAAAAAGGTCAACGTATATAAGTACAGTATAAAGCTATAGAAGAATCGCGGGTCATTGTTTCAAAGCCCAATCAGCTGTAGATATCCACGGCGGCGGTCAGCCTTGAGCGTATAAGCGCGCGGCCACATTACAACATTTTTTTATCACTCGCCGCCTTCCCATCGTGCACAGAGTCTACCTGACCGGCAGATCAATGCTGGCCCCGCGAGTGCAGTGTGCAGTTAGAAGCCTCTCTCTCTCTCTCTCTCTCTCTCTCTCTCTCTCTCTGTCTCTTTCTCTGTCAGTCTGGCGCGGCTGCGGCGCGGCGGCGCAAAGGTTATGCGGCTCGGCACACAGCCTGAACTTCATGGATTTTTCAGTGTTATCGATTCGTCGACTGTCGAGACGCCGACCTGTGTGTGTTCTATACGTTTCCACTCGCTCTCTCTCTCTCTCTCTCTCTCTCTCTCGCTCTCTCCATATACGTGCCGCTCTATATAGGCTTGCATCTCATCTCTCTCTCTCTCTCTCTCTCCCTTTCTCTGTCCCGCGGGCGCGCGCTGCGCTTCTTGTGGAATTCCGCGTATGTGCAGGGCAGAAGTGTATGTATGCTGTACGCTGCTGGCGTTACAAATTTAGACCCCCCCGCCGCCCCGAAAAAATGGCGAGCATTTTTGGAAGGGAAATTTTTGCTCCGGAAGACGGTAACGCCAACGATTTCGACTGGAATCTATCTGCGTGCTCCGTGAATTCGTTGCGAGATGTTGTACTTTTGTGCGATATTCTGCAAATTAATCTAGAAATTAAAGTTTAACCTCGGTAACTTTCTAGCTTTATACTTATTTTGTTTTATTTCGTATAAATAAAACAAAGTTGGAGCGATGAAAAATTAATTTTTCCCAATTATAGTGTTTAGTCATATATTAAGAACGAAAAATTTATGAAATGTAAGCATATAAAAGTCAAGCGAATCATACTCTGAACTGAGTTGAAAACTTATAAAAAGTTTATAAAACTTTTATTTTTATTCAATTGATCAGCGTTAATTACATTTTTTATGCATAGTAAGATGACAATATATCCAATCATTAGTTGATAATAAAAGATTTTTTTAAATTCAATCATATTAGGTAATAAAAAAAATAATCACTGAACACTATTTTTTTAACTATTTTAATTATTTTTAAGCCGAATATTCTGAAACAATTTCACTTTGCCTCTGTATATATATATATATATATATATATGAATTTGTTTAACCATTCGATTGAAAGCAGACTCGATAAAGTTTTAATTTCATTCAACGTAAATTCTCGAGATTCGACTATTTGTATTGTTCTACATTTCAATGTAAAAATAGATAGAAAATGGTGCTGCACTCAATTGATTACTTAATTATACTAAAGTCATATAGGTATAGATTGGAAACTGACAGTTTTCCGTTATTTAATCTGTACAACTATTTGTCTATTGACACTGTAAATTTTTTAATAGAGAAAATGATTTAATACAATAGTTCGATAGATTCAAATATTACTTAAATATTTGATCAATCCATTGATTCATTATTCTGTACGACGCAGATCATCCATCTCCGTAAAATATTTCACTCCTTAACTTGTCAAAAATGCCTATCAGTACGAAAAAGGCAGAAAAAAATGAAGAACCCAACGAAATAAAGCGTCGGTTCGGACATCCTCTTCGATTTTCTCGACTCGCATCCGGCCTTTCCATACTCATCCTCTTCCTTTGCCACTGGAAGCGCATATTTTCTTTGCTCACCGGTCAATTCGTTTCCTCCTCTTTTCTTTTTTTTTTTTTTTGAACTTTTGAACGCGAAATTCACCTCCTCCCATCTCAGATTCGAACGCTTCCTCTTAATTAGCGCTGCGATGGCTCTGAGTCTCTTTATCGGACTTCTTTCTTTCTCTTTCTCTTTCTCTTTCTTTTCTTCCTTCTCTCTCTCTCTCCCTCTTTTCGACTCTTTTTAAAAGCCGCCCTTTCATACCGGTACACGGCATTAATCATTCTATAGTCTATAGCGATTTTTACGCGAAAATTGTTTTGAGAGGACGCTTGGTCATCTTCTATTTTTTATCAATATGACTATATGTGTCTTTTATCTTTTAATAGCCAATATTACTATTTTTAATGATTGTAAACATATTCGCAGATAATATACAACGAAATCTTTATATCGTAGATTTTGCATATTAATTAGTGTTAACCAGCAGGCAAACTTTAACTATTGAACAAGTTAAAAATTAAGAAATCCTTATTAAGTAACTCATCCATAAAATAGTGCATTAAAACTGCAATACATGCGTTTATGTATCTTATGAATTTTCCACCGTTAAAAAAAAGAGTTACTATAAAGCAATTGGCATCTAACATTACGTATGTAGAACGATCGATAGGAACAGGAATAATTCATTGGGTGAAGAACTTCATTCACGTCGAGTAAATAAAGCGCAACTACAGTCCACCTATAATCCATAGCAATTCTAGGCAATTCCGCGATTCCACATCTACTCTAGCGCGTGGATCTACCGTCACTTGCTTCACTAACACCAACTTCTAGCATGCGATTTTCATAATACAAAAAATATCTAAGCGTTGCGATTATCGATAAGTTTGAACGGACAGGCAAAAGTCGAGAGAATGCTGCAATAGGGGCAAAGGTGTGGAAGGTGTAGATGGGAGTAGGATGAGTGGAACATGCGTGAATAAAACTTGATAAATTCCGAATCATTCAGTCGCGAGCGAATTGGGGAGTAGTCGTCCACGGAAACGAACTCTTGCGTTTATTATACATGTAAGCGATGTCTATGAATGAACACGGAGCTTTCCATTATACGCTCAGGGAGTATGTTTTTGATTTTGAAGAAACTTTAATTCGACCTTCCTCGCGGAAATTCCAGGACTTTTAATGTACAGGAAATCAATTTAAAACTAAAATTTATTTGAGATTTATGCTACACTGCAGTAAGTACTAGATACTACCTTATTTTTGCCTAAAATGTGTAACATCCATTAAGATTTCTGCCTTCTGAGGAGAAAAAAATTATGTGAGTTAGATAAAGGAAGATTCCGACAGTGGCAAGGGCAAAATACGATACGTGTACCATCATTTAAAGTGTAGAAAGACGTTTAATTTAACAAAAAAATATCCCTTTTGCTTGACGAAAAATATTTAAAAAAAAGGCCGAAAAGATTTTTTCTCACACTAAACTTAATCCATGGAAGTAGATACAGACGAGTACGGAAAGACCAGATTTTCAATCAATTTATTTTTAACTTTCCCATCGTGTAAGGGAGTCCGTTTCTTTTTTCAAGATGTTGCTCTTGTACTTTTCCTCTTGAGAGAACTTCATTATATTCTGGTTTAGCCGAGGACCTCCATTATAATTTTTGTAATCATGATATTCACTAATTCTAGTTTTGTACCTAAAATATAATCGTTTTTACTTGACCATTTTCAATACCAGTAAAGGATGGAAGTAAACGTTTCGATTAAATAAGAAAACTATTTACTAAGGATGGCTAGAAGAATATAAACGATATCAATTGCGTTATGATAGACTGCTGTATGGCTTTGATGTCTTTCAATTTAAGGAAATGAAAACCGGTCTAAAAAAAATAATAGCTATTTTATAAGCCTTGGCGCAACATAGATTCTTCCAGGGTGACTCGGCATCTTGAGTTTTTATAACAATAAAAGCGTTCCACGATAAAACAAAATGTCATCCTGTATATGCACAAGAAACTAAATTGATCTAGTTTTATAGTAAACGCAAAAACATTCATTCGAAATTGCCACATGTCTTAACCATTGTACTTGTCTCGGGTACCACTCGATGTAGAAGCCACCGTATGTGCACACACGAGAGGTTCTCGGAAATAAATCTTGCAAATCTCGGTCTCTTGCGGCTCTGGCATTAAAGGAGGCATTACGAGCTTCTCGGGCCGTTTCAAGCCGCCGCCGAGTATCCGCCGTTTACCGATATCGGTGACCGACTATTCATTCTTTATCTCTTTCCCGCTTTTTTATCTTGTAAATTAGGCTCTGCTCGAAGAGAATTCACATACTCCCGCTATGGAAATTATCACCCTCTACTTTTATTTTGGAAACTTGGAACTTTTAGATTGGATTCCTAAAGTTGAGGATATGAACATATTTATTTGAGCGATAAATTTGGTTCAGGAGTCTGGAAAACGAAATCTACAATAAAAAAGAAAGTTACTGACGAGCCCACGAGACAGTATCAGGGTGAAACCCACTTAATCTTTTATTCCTTAATTTTTTAAAAACATTTCTTACAATCGTAAAAGTTTAGCCTTATATGAAATTTCATTTAGACTCATCTTTTACATTCTTTCAGATTTGAACACAGTCTAAATTCTCCGAGAGAATATATATATATTCTTTTGCCAATATGCCTTCTCGGGACTGAGAATATATCTTGAATTTGTTAAAAAGAAAATTGTTTATTTTGTTCAAATGAATGTAATTTTGTATTTTAATATATTTAATAAAACAAAATTAGATCCTTAAAATTCGTCTATAAAAGTAATTCCTAAAATTTGAGATTTTAGAGAAAAAAATACCTCGAAGAAAATTAGTAGATTCAGCGTATGTAAAGACAATTTTAAGACGCACTGCAAAAAATTTTATTGTTCTCAATTCTCTTATTTTAGTGTCTATCAAAATTTCCGATAAATTATAATTTTATTATTTAAATTTAAAATATAGGTGAAATTTATTTTCTCTATGGCTCAATATTAGCAAATTTTATATAAATTTAATTTGAAAAAAATTAACTTTAAAGAATAAAATAGGAATTCAAAGCACGATTAAATTACTATGTATAAATTTATTCGCATTTTAAACGCATTTTAATTTATTTAATATATACTTAATTTTTTATGTATGTTACAGTATTACTTATTTTATGACACCTTTATACTCTCTGGATTCGAAAACGTGAAGATTGCACTTGTTTGACATATATGAACATATACTTCACATATGTATAAATGAAACGAGTTTGAATTTTTCAGTTATATCAAATGTGAAAAATTTATTCACTTACTCGTATGTGAATTTTTAATTATTCGTATGTGAACCATATTGCCACGAATAAATTTTCACTGCTTTATGTGTTGATACGCAACCATTATCTCGCATCGTCTCCTGAGTGTAGGAATTGACAAGAAGTTATTAGATTGTGTTATGCTTTAATGCCGTTCGATCGTTTGATTTTCTTTTCAATGTTGACTTCGTCTTAACAATGACATACGTCATTATGTGTTGAAAAATTTTTATGATTTTATAGAAATGTACAGTGCATATCGAAATTATATCTTAGAATATTTATTTATCTGTAAGTTAAATTAAATATTAATTTCTAATTCTATTCAAAAATTGATATTATTTTGCTTAAAATAAAATAATTTTATTTAGAATCATAATTTATGTTTTTATCCTATTTGTTGTGAAAATTAAATAAGAACTGTATTTTTATGATAAATTAGAAAAAAATACTATACTACGATTTAAAAGTTAGTCAAATTTAAAATATAAAGATTAATTTGACAAACTTTTGCTGCGAATTTGCCCTTTATACCATGTTAATCCTGAAACATACATTTTTTATCGTTGGTACATGTTTAAAGTAAATTTGTTATTGTTATACAAAATTTCAAGTACTTGACATTGAGTTTTCTTTATTTCTTCTCAATTATATGTGAATTTCGATATCAAATCAATAGATATCTTGATAGCGTGTGTTAAATTGACATTTTATACTAATCAATAACTTTTAGCGGGTTTCTCAATCCTTCTTAAATTTTGTGGGTGTTCTTGTATTATTAAAATCTATTTACCTATTTACAAACTTTCACCTCCGAGAGCAAGTGTTTATCATCGTTTTGACTATATAGCCCGAACATCTTAAAGAATTTTATGAAAAATAACACTATGATACATTTTCCAGTATTCACTTATTTAAATAGTGAAAATTTAACACCATTTGAAATTGAATTTAAACTGATTATTAATTTGCAATTTTCACTTATTATGAAGTTATGTTCCTAACGGTAATATTCACTCTCTCAGCGCGGAGAGTTATGACATTATCAATAAGTGAATATTTACTTTTAATACGTGGAGTTCCACGGTTATGATTTTAGTGAGATATGAATTTCTCTGTTTTAAAATAAAAACAGGAAACATCAAAGATTAACGTGATGCAAGTATATAGTAAATAAGACAGCGACAATCATCAATTTAATCGGCAAGAAGAAAGCTTTTATTACAATAAATAAAAGACATAAGCGACTCGTTTACCAAGTTACATACACATATTTATTATAACATCAACTGCATTCTATAATATAAATTTAACAAATCAAATATACTCGTCGATCTACCTGTAACTTTGTTTATAAAATTTTTCGTAAATTGTATGCATGAAACTTGGATTCTTTATTTAGAAACAAATGCAATGCGGAAGATAAAACTCCAGCTCGGGTCTGATAATGAAATTTAAAGAAACTACTCCTTCGGAGACGAATCACTTTCTTCAGAATGTGAATTCGTTTTATGCTGTCGGGCACTGAAAGAACGAGTTCCTTCCGAAATTTCGTCCATTCCAATTTTCGGGTCGAAGCGAATAAGCAGTTTCGAAAAAAAAAGTTGGTGCAGCGAAAAAACGCATCGCTTTGCATCCCCTTCTTTCGCATTCTGCAGCAGAGTAACGAATAAAAAGCGTCGAATCAATTTTTATCGTATTTTTAGATGAAATTCCTGTTTGAATGAACGGTACCAATCAAGCTCCACTGGAAATACAATTGCTATTTTTTCTCTTATCATACCAAAACTTTATTTTTTATCAGATTATAAACATTATGAAGAACTAAATTTCAGCTCCCATAGTGAAATTAATGCCTTTAAAAATTTAAAGTACGGAAGAGATGTTGAAAAATCCAAAAATTACAAATAAAAGAAGAAAAAAATTACAAATAAAAAATCAAGCAGACCATCCATATACGTGCACAATACCCACGCACGATAAACCTTGCACAATTTATCCCCTACCAACAAATTTCAAGTCGAAATGAAAAGATAACGGCAGAATCGCGCGCGACATCTACATTATCCGAATTTCGTCGACGTGTCCGCCTCAGCACCAAAGTCTGCCGGTCATTTATTCCGGGCATCAGCAGGTCGTTCCTCGCACAATCGCTTCGTGAACGAGCAAGGAGAATAAGAAGCCGAACGAGGATTCGTAGTCGCATCTCGTGCGACGCATAACTATACCCGCGATATACAACCAAGGAAGAGAGAGAGAGAGAGAGAGAAGCTAAATCCTTCGATCGCAATCTGTCGCAGCGACTTGTATTCATGCGCAGGATGAGCTAAGGTATCGAACGTTTCTCGCATACTCGATCTTCTGTGCCTATAGAACGATGTTTTTGGTCCAAGAAGAAGAAGCTGATGAATGCCGAGAAAGCTTACGCCCAGTGTCGGCCGAATTCTCTAAATCTAAACATGTCTATAGTCACAGATTAGACGTAACTATCCACACTATTGCTCATGTGGAAAGTCGTCCAGGTAGAATATGAACATATGCACTTATTCAATATGTAACTTTTGATTGCAATATGGTAACAATAATTGCCTACACTATATATGTTAGTTACCGTGCAGCTACAATCAAGCAAAGTTTAATTTCTAAATTATATATCGTCATTTTTAGAATTATTATTTGTTATAAACTTGATATAAACAATTTGATGCAGTTTAAGTTTACAGGCTATATCAAATTTTTTCACCTGGGACATCTGTCGCAGCTCGCGATCAGAAGCGACGACGCCGAATGCATACCTCATAAATTTCCCAAATTCCGGAATCACGAACCCCACCAACACCACCTATTACTACTAATGCCCCGCGCTAGATCTCTCGAAAGCTTCCGTTTACATACCCACCGAACAAACCAATCCCATCCTATAAGTATAAGAAGTAGAAAACGCATTATTAATCTATCCGAAAATTCCGCAAAACTTCAATACTTCTACGTAGTACAATGACGATATTCAACCAACTTCAATTATCACTTTGCAAAACCACAAAGTAGATTAAAGCCAACATTCCGTTAATCACCGATCTTGAGACGCACAAGCGCGAATCTCGGCGCATCTCAGGAGAAACAACAAGGAGCTTCAGCCAAGAGTGAATACTTCCTTGTCAAGGCCTATTTCCATAAGTAAATTTCTGGGCAAAGTGCGTCTCCGAGAGCTTAAGGAAACTGCAGCGGCGGTACCATTGCCATTAGCGAATGAAAAATCAACACTCGCGGCTCATAATTCGCAAGGTAACTCGCGGCAACTTTTGGTCCGTCGCTAGATGGCGCTTAGACCGGAAGCGACAATACGCAAGCGGCTAATCTCCGCTGCTGCTGCTGCTGCTGCTTCGAGACAGTAACAGCAGCAGTAGCAGCCAAGTAGTTTACCCGGTACCGGAGACGAAGTAACGGGGCACACGCGGCATGAAATATGCAAGTGCTTCGCTCCATCTCCGGCTAATTAGGCACGTCGGTAAGCCGCTCCATATATATACAGTCACGGTACTAAATACTCCACTCCTCTTTTTTTCTTCCACGCTCGAGTTCATCCTTTTTCTTCCTCTCTCTCTCTCTCTCTCTCTCTCTCTCTCTCGCTCTGTCTCTTTCTTTCCCTCTCTCTCTCTCGCTCTCTCTATATATCGACACAAGGAGTTTATATTCCGTCTTTTCTTCTCGTTCGTCGGCTGTGTATATTTAAGGAATCCCTTTCTCTAACACGACCTAGTCCGATTCATCCGAGCGTTAAACGAGAGCTTTCTTTGTCTCTCTCCCCCACCCTCTGCCTCTCTCGCTCGCCCTCTCTCTCTTTTCCTGATTCTCGATCCTCCTCTCTCGTGGACGAAGCAGAGGGGGAAACTATAAGGCAAAGGAACTTTAGCTTAGCAAACAATCAGTGCTGCGATACGTTATATACATCGTACATGTACCTACAGTGCTCTGTAAAAGTGTGTTTCATTGGATTTTCCGAAAATCGCTTAGCGTTCGATTGATTTCAATTACTTTTATTTATTATTTTTTTTTTCGTTTAATTTTAGTTCCGTTTTGAGATTAAGATTGCCCTTTTCCAAGTTCCTGTACTGTAAATCAAAGAAGATATATGTTAGTACAGTTTCAAATCAATGTTTGTGTCCTTTTAACTTTTTCGAGAACAAATAAAAAATTAATGAGTTCACAGATTTATTTATTAATACCCCATTGGCATGGTCTGCAATACTAATTTCTCGTTTAATATCATTAAATATGAATTTAATTAAAATCTAAATTTGCAACAATCAATTTATTTCACCTGCATATATAAACTGCATTAATACATAGTTTATTTTCGCACCAGCTCATTAATTGAGACCCATAATTGCATTTAAAGAGCGTGCAAAAACGGCAAATAAATAGGTCGTATTCCGGCTCGACGGGCGTCATCGCAATACTTTTAATTAATTAATAAAATTACTCAAATTATTATCGCGCGCACCAAGTCGCTTCGTCGAATATTTTTCCACTCGTGTGCGCACAGTATATATATATATACACGTTCTCTATATATATATATATATATATATAGAGAGAGAGAGAGAGAGAGAGAGAGAGAATGCGTGAATGCAACGCACCAATTATCATCGGCTGCGTTCGTGACTGTGTCTTCTCACGGACAAAAGTATTTTTGTCGTGTGTGCGCTA
>UELU01137186.1:4878-27254 GCA_900490025.1 Megastigmus dorsalis
TTTTTTTTTTTTCGTTTCGGTATATCGTCAGCCAATACACGCTATATAACCCAGTGGGAATAAAGGCAACGATAAGACCCGAGTCGAGATCTAAAGGTTGGATATAAAGAGGCTGGAAAGAAAAAGGCTTGCGAGAGCTGCCCTCGCGAGGATAATTCGTGGTAAGAGCTCGGTATAGTAGTCGCGTCACAGAGCGCGGCCTGTGGGTTAAGCCGTAACAATGCCGTAAATTCCCGGAGCGTTAAGCGAAAGCGGCGATGCTCTAACCTTTCGAGTCTCTCCATACCACCACCATCACCACCACCGCTTCCTCCTCTGGCACGTTTACCTATACACATAGGCCAACAGACAGCAGCGAGAGATAAAGGCCAAGATTAATAGGACGGAATAAATACCCAGGTGGATGGAGAAATATTAAAAGATTGATTGCGGGACTACATGTTTGTCCGATACACTGTACTCTTTCCCGCTCTCTCTCTCTCTCTCTCTCGTAAACAATACCTCGTCTCGTTATACTTTTTCGATTACAGCGCGAATTTATCGTCACGTTGAAGTTGCCTCATTCGAGTTGATCAACTTTGCCCACGGCTTTTTATTACGCGATGTAATAATATATTTTGTAACGATTGGATAAGTTTTGGAGGTTGATGATGGGGGGTAGGTAGGTAGCTTGTTATTGGAAACAATCGTGCGCTGATTATCCGAGAAAGGCTATAGGTCGTAATTTATTCATGATTTTCTTATATATACACGTCCGGTCATTAGCAGAAATCTAATATTTATCATCATTATGAAATTTCAAGAAAAGCTGCAATAATTAATGCTCGAGAAGGATATATATATGTACATGTTCTCGGAAGCGATATAGGTAAGACTCGTTCAATAATAAAGTATACGCCATAATAGAACGGTCGCTTATTACAAATTACCCTGAAAGTGCGAAAACCCCGCGGAGCACTTAGGCCGGCCGCCGGGGCGCGCGCACAGAAAAAGAGCTTTAAGGAACACAATAATAATCTGCGCCCAGTATATCGATCGACAAGAGGTGCAGCAGTAATGGCAGCAGAACCGGTGGGGCGGCAATGAGAAAAAAGGAAAGGTTCCACAAGCGGCGCACCGTTAACGAAACGATTATTAATACGCCCAGGGTTGGGTGTGTGTCTGTGGTGTGGTGTGTTGCGTGCTCACGACCAAGGCGAGGGGGATTAGAAGGGCGCGATGTGTGTTGTGGAGCTCCGATGCCGCCGCCGCCGCCGCGACGTCTGCAGGAGAGAAGTTAATGCCTCCCGGTTCTCGTACACCTACACACTGTGAAAGCCCGTAGTATATGTATATATATATATGTGTGTGTGACCGGGGGTGGGATAAAAAGAGAGAGAGAGGGCAAGGAAAATAGTGCGGGGCGCACGCGAGAAACGGTGAAAGAGTGCGAACAAGTGCACGTAGAGAGAGAGAAAGAGAGCGAGGTTTATGTACATTCAGTGCCTCGAGAGAGTAACGTAGCCCGTAATAACCAACTCCGGCGACTATGCGGAAGAAGTATAGAAGCCAAGCAAGTCTGTATATATAGCGAACCTCGGAAATAGTGTGCTGGCAGTTCGTGTGTCGCGTCATTTTTCGCGATACGAATGTATCTTACCTGGCGGATCTCGTATTAGCTGGAAAAATCCCGCACGACTGCACACACACACGGCATTGCGAGGGTAGGGGGTGTGGAATGAAACTAGCCTTCGGGCACGCCTGCCATGAATGTATATCGATTCGGGGAATGGATGCAATGGATTGTAAGGTATACGTCGCTTGTGAATGCGCGGATTTTCCGCAGCTCCGGATGCCGATGACGAAAAAGCTTCGCGGTTCGCTCCGAGATGATGCGCTAGCGATAGAGATGCCAAGGTACCAAGTGGATAATAGGCGAGGGGATATTGGTGTAGAGCGAGATTTTACGATTCTTGGAGTATTAAGGGGAAGGAGGAAGTGTTAATGGGGCTCGTTATACTCGTTTGTGCATCGGTGCGATATCTTAAATTTTAGGCCAACGGTTGTATACTTGCTGAAACATTGATTGAAGTAACAATTACCGATCTTTATTAGTATATTATTAATATCACAGCGCTTGTAAGAAAAATATAAAAAAATTTAAATATGGTAATTTCAATAATATATTTTATGTAAATATTTTATGCATTGTTATTATTATTATTGTTATAAACGAAAGGCAATTTATGTTACGATGATCGATAAAGGTTGCATATTTTCGTAATAGTATTGTCGGAAGCTTGATTAAATATTAAAAAGTAATCACGAAATATTATGAATAAGTGAAAACGGATACGCTACAGTCAAACGTGTATGCTGTGCGTACCGAGGCGTTAAAATACAATAAAATCTTTTAAAAATAAAATATTATTCATGTATCAAGCCTAACGCGTCGCTATAGAAAGTAGCTCTAAATATTTACGATCCATCGGGTTCATTAAGAAATATCCGCAAATTAATTTGTCGGAACTCAACGACAGCAAAAAGTGCTCGCGCATTCGTATTTCGATAATGTTTAATGTTCATCGAACAAATTCTGAAATACCGATTGCAAAAACATGTCGTATCGGGCTATAAAACTCCCTTCAATTTCACAACTTACAACTTCAGATTTAATCTATTCATTGCAAATATCATAGAATTTAAACACTCTCAAACCGTACAAAAAACGTCCCTCGCCCTCCGATTACAATAGCAGGACGAATCTCGCACTCGCGACAATAAAAATACGTCCAGCGCAATAGCATCGCGTCCCCGAGCGACACCACGCTAACATCCTTCATCTCGCCTACGCTCGCAATCCTCGTGTCGCGAAAGATCGATTAATCTCGATCCCTACGAGAAACACAGCCGCAGCTATAATGCGAGACCTCGTCGCAGCGGCACGCACGCATCTCCATATTACACGCAGCCCATCGACGCACTCGCATTGTACCTATACACGTAGAGGGAGAGTGAGAGAGAGAGAGAGAGAGGCAGAGTGAGAGATAGAAGTGGAAGTCTCTTAGGGCCCGCAAACACAATTTGCCGCATCACAGCGGATAGTTCATCGATTAGTAGCGTTAACTCTCTATCTCTCTCTTGCATTCGCGCAGGGATGCTCTACAGGTTGCGTCACACGCTGTCTCTGCCTATCCCTCTATCTCTCTCTCTCTCACTCTCTCTCTCTCTCTCTCTCTCTCGCTGTGTCTCTGTTGTGTGCGCTGCCGCGCGATGACGTTGGTAGCGCGAATTGAGCATCATCGTGAGCGCGCGACGCGCGTCTGCTTGCGCAATTACCGGGGGTTTCGGGGAAAACAGACGGGCTCTTCGGCAAACCAGAGACAGCCGTATAGCTGTACACAGTGTCTCTCTCTCTCTCTCTCTCTCTCTCTCTCTCTCTCTCTCTCTCTGCGTGTGTGCTGTTGCTGCTGGAGTTTCTCTGTTGGCTCGCTGATCACTCGTGAAATGTCTATTGTGCTTAATCAAATTTTCCTCGCTGCGCTAATACTTGCCTTTTTCCGAGCTATGCGGAGAGCGACGATATTTTATATATAGAAAAAAATCGAGCTTATCGTTCATATAACTATTCCCTGTAGCCGAGGATCTCGCACTTATTTCGTTCACTTTATCCAACTTCGTGTTCCTGGAATTTTGTGTAAAGCCAACCTAATTCCAAGCAAAGCTGGAATATTGCTGTCTTATAACATCGTTGCGAGCGGAGAAAAGACGAAGCCAAGGGGAACACTGGCCACCGTAACCTGATTGCATCAAATTTGTCACTCAAACACAGACTACTGCCGGTGCCAGCACTGCACTGTTTGCCTCGGGATTGCACTGTTTCAATGCAAATGACGTAGAGCTGCAACGCAACGTATAAACACTTTCCAGAAATACAATTTACTAGAAAATCACTTGGGTCGCGAGTATCTCCATATCTCGCATAAACTGTACATTTTTCAAGAAATAAAAGCCTACGTAACACTCTGCACACTCGACCATCTGATCCATCTTTCAATTTTCTTAATCCCACCGCAAGCTCCGGCGCACACATAGACGCGGTAATTACGCCTTCAAAGCCACTTCATTGCACTCCACACGCGGTCATAATTAATTCTAATCCCCCAGCGGTACTAGCGAGAAATAATGTAGAAATTCGAATGCGCGCAGCAGCCGAGGCCTCCTAAAATTTGGGGAAAGCCAAGCTCGTGCTCGCACAAATCCCGTTTTATCGCGACAGAACCGCGAGACAAACTATAGGCCTAGTGCACCAGCAGCACCGGGGACCCAGCCTACACGCCGCTATTCGCGGATTACACCTGTTCCCCCGAGGTCCGCGCCCAACCGAACTTACCCGTGCCAAAGGTTATACTCATAATTCGAATGTACACTGCAGCGGCTATACAGTAGCACGGATACAGGACCGCAACTCGACGAATTATAAGCTCGTGCTTCTAGCGCGATAATAATTCCGATTACTCGTGTTGCGTATGTGTAGGCGCGCGTGTAGCGGTGACGGTCAAATATTGCGCGAGGGCGCGGATAATTATGTCGTTGTGCAGGTGAAAGATTTGCGCCGGAGGTACGTTCGTGTGGCTATAACCGACGCGAAAGTCTGCACCTGTCGCGAGTCGATGAGTTGAATACAAACCACCGTGGATATTTATGAATTTCACGGCACGGTTGAACGTGGCGACGTTGCCGAGTTTTTTTCCTTTGGGCCCGGTGATGGAAATTCGTTTGAGCGATAAAATGAATGTGCGTGGATATGACGGGCGTCTCTCTCTCTCTGTACCCGTGTGTGTTTTCGAGCTGATTTAACGCCGGCTCAATGTATTTATGCAGAGTTCCGGCTTATAATACGTGATGAAAGACACTTGGAATCGTGTTTTTGATGTGAAAAGAGGATATTATTAAATTTAACGGAGGATCGTTTTTTTTGGTATTGACGTCGGTGCTTTTCGTAAAATACACCGGAGTTAATCTAAATGAAGAATGGCGATCGGTAATTATGCTTTCGATCGATAACAGTTTATCTTCGGCAATCGGCGAGATTTAGCGAATGTCATTGTGCTACGCAAACATCAAAGCTGAACAAATAAATCAACTTTCCTTTATGAGTCATCCGCTGCTCAGATAATCATAATGTGCAAGAATAGGATTTCTTTACATATATGCGAGATAGAAGTATAGCAGCAGCGGTTATACAGTATAATGAATATTTCGTGATAAGCTTGAATACTTCGGCAGCTAATCTTGCAGCTCGGCTCGCCACTCCCTATCCACATAATTCTTGCAAGTTAAGCATATAAGCAGCTACGCGGCCGAATCCAAATGAAATTGAATTCTCAATATATATATATATATATATATATATATAAGTGCATCGATTCACCATAACCCATAAATTACACTCACCAGCAGCACGCAGGAATTTCTTTCTTAAATCACGCGCGTTTGGATGAAATACAGCGCCGCGTGCGACTAGAGTAAATTGAAGGTGCAGAGTTTAAACGCTCCTTAATCACCTTTCATGCGACCGCCGTCGTTATCGCGTGTGTCTCTTTCTCTCTTTTTTTTTTGCTGCTGCAGCTGCTACTGCTCCCTGAACACAAAGTGCACATGGCGAGAAAGAAGAGAATGTTCGGGAATTGCGGACACGGTCGGGTTGGCCGGCAGCAGTCGGCGCGTGCAGTGTTGCAAAGTCCGACCACGCTCTGTGCACGCGACTGAATTTACCGTATATATAGGCGAAATGGAAGCGAAAACGGGGGGATGCGCGTTATTTATAGGATCGAAGTATGGCTGGTTCGGGAGAGAGAGAGAGTGAATTAATTGGTCGAGGAATTGCTGCGGTCGGTCGGGTACGCCGCGATCGCTTATACTTGTCGTTAACGCCGAACCTGCCGTGCAGGGGACAAACGCACACCCCCCGGGCCAATTTATTACGCAAAAATTGAACGCGCTGACCAAGATCGACTTTAATTTCTTTCCGATTGCTTTGAGTTTTTTCTTTGTTTTTCTTGCCGTGGGTTAACTATAGAGTTGCAAGCTTTCTAAATGCTTGACCAAGTAAAGAGAGAATCGGACTATCGATGAACTCGCATATCTATATTGATATTAACTTTTTTTTATAATCTAAAAAAAAAAGGAAAAATGAGTTCTATTTACTTCGAATACAAATGCAACGTAATGCGATTTTATCTGTCGAGAGGGACGCGAAAGAGTGGCACTGATACATTTACATCCTCGAGAAACAAGCACGATCTAAACGCGGGGTTATATTTTCAATCGGCCAGACCCGCGAAGATCACAAGAAATTCCAGCTCTCTCGCATTCTCCCTCGGCACAAAGATATGCATCGGTGCGTCCATAGTCACACACACTGCGAATTCCCACTGCGGGCAATATGAAAATTCTTTTATCGCGAGCCCGGCGTACTCGCCGAAGATAGCCTCAAAGCCCGTGCACGAGGGGCCCAAGTACAGAGCTTAGCGTTGGTCCTATCCACGTATAAAGCCGAGGGTCCGTGTCTTTCGCATGAGGAGAGATACAAGCGGATGAAGCCTGTGCTACCGGTGCTGTTGCTGCGTCAAACGCACCCGTATCGTGTCTGACGTGTACCGGATTAGAACTACTGTGTGCCGCCGCGTAACTACTGCATAAATGACCGGCTATATACGCGAGCGCTCGACTCGCTCTGGTGCGAAGCAGAGCTGAGGCTCGGACACCGGTGCATACGTAGGCCAGTCTCGAGCCATGATTAATTATATGAGAAGCTCCGGCCGCTGCAAAATGCTGTATACGTCGGAACTCAGGCGCGTGTTCCTTTGGTTAACCGATAATATAACGGGCCGCGTTACACTTACTGCTACTGCCTCGGTACAAATGCAGTGCTGCCGCTGCTGCTGGACTCGGAGCTCAACTACTGGCTGAATAATGTCGGCGGGGGATGAATGATTGAATGGGATATTACGGAACGAGAGAAGTTTACGGAGACCTGTTTTAGAGAATCGCTGCTGCTGCTGCTGCTGCTGCTGCTGTTTGTCGGCTAATTTCGCGCTTTCGGCTAACTGCAACGAGCGGTTGGCTTGAGCTCTTTAATGTTGCAGTGCGTTTGCTATATATATGGGATTTTTCGTGGGAACGTTCATTTAAGAAATGGGACGAGGGTCGATGAAAGTTTGAAGATAACGCTATTTCATTCGTTATATGCTACAATGTACATTGGGGAATTGCGGAGAAGAGGGCCGTAGCACCTTAATTACGTCATTTGTACGTGGTAGTATACCTGGATTGATCGAATGGTTGCTTGTGATCAATAAATGCTGAGATAAGAATAATGTCTATCATTTCATTTTATTGCATATCCAAAATTTATGCGATTGCCCATTGCAATATTAAACACAGCTGCCATTACTATATACTATACATACGTTTGGAAAAGTGTGATATATCTTGAAGAATCCATAGCATTGTTTCATAGAAAATAATTATATTATAGTATTATCAATTTACAAAGTAATTATTCTTTTACTAACAAATGGAGATAATTATAATTGATATAAATAATTTTGTTAGAAACAAGTGTTCGAAAACCCCTGTGGAAGAAAAATGGTCGAGTATATGGCCGGCTAATTTTCTGGACGTCAGGTAGAACCAAATGTCTACCTGACGTAAGCTTTCAGTGATTAATTTGCATGAAAGAAAGGCTCTGCACGAGCCATAGTACGATCAATCAAATTTACGTCACATAAAAAAAGATCGTTATCTTTTTTAGCCTCCTGATGGTCGGCGTCGTTCTTAAAATAAAAAGGATGGAAGGAAGAAAAAAAAACGATTTGATGGTATCCGGATAGCGGAAAAACTATTAAAAATTCAATATATATCTGCTCTGGCATTTTAATACATTGAAAATAGAGAGAAAATTGGTATGGAATATTTTGAAAAATTCCTAATTATCATAAATCTTAATGTCAACATAGTTGTAAGGAAGCGCAACTGCGAATATGACAACACGCACATAAAATGATAAATACGTTTAGTTTCTCGTCCATTTCAAAATTGAATTTTCGAGCCACAAGAAATATTTTAAGGGAAAAATCGTCTAGCAGAAATTAAAAGAAAAAAACCTTTATAACCTTCTGCTTTTAAAAGAGCAAATTTAGTGCCGTAAGAAGAAAATAAAAACTCTCTTGTAACTTATTATATATATGTATATATGAATATATATATACATAGAGGACTGATGAATAAAAGATGTAAGTGGGGCAAACTTTATTCTCGGTGAATCGAAGTTGCGCGGCGAAAGTATCAGTTTCGCAAGAAATTAAGTATAAAAAACGGTGATAATTGAGCGCGAGACCCAAAATACTTTAATTAATACTATTAAAGTTCATCCAGAGGAAGTTTCGGATCTTAATTCCAAAAGTTCCTTCAAACTTTGTAATTATCGGACTTTGCTTTGACTCATGGCATAAACTGCTTTTCCCTTTCAAAATATATAAAAAAAAAAAAAAAAAAATAAACGAAGGACACAACGTTCCGCAACGACAATGAAATGTTCGATTCACGCGATTCCGCAGCAATTATATTATTTCATTAAGCCCCCGTATAACTTTTTCCTTCAACAGTATCATCTCTTACTTAGTCGTCCAAAAGTTGTATTGTTCCATCGCACTCTCGTAATACGGGAAACATCATTTTCTCGATTAGATCTTAATTATTCCCCAGCACATTCGCCTAGCATCTTTAGAATTCCAAATGATCAAGTCGCACCGAAGACGCGACCAGAGAGTGCGCGCATATGTTCCAGGCGAGCTAAACGAGCCCCGCGCAAAACAAAAGCTCCCCACCCGAACAGCGCAACAGCGACGGCGCGTCTAAAAACTGAGCATCGTAAAGCGGCCATTCACAGACCGGGGCTATACATAACAACGGCGTATAACGCAGAGCAGCAGCAGCGGGCAAGGCGAGTCGAGGGTGTGCTGCAGCTATTATAACGGGGGGGGAGCAAGAGACTCTGCTGTTGCTGCTGCTCTCGTCGCAAGCCTATACACAGAACGCGAGGGTGAGAGTGAGAGGATGCCTCGTCGTAATTCCTGCATTCCGGGCTATTTACTCCTCGTCGTGAAGGCCTAACAGCCGACCATAATGGTCTCTCGTGTATGATCCCCCAGAAGGACAGAGAGACCCTCCACCGGCGCTATCTCGCATCTCTCTCTCTCTCTCTCTCTCTCTCTCTCTCTCTCTATACCTGCAGGCATTTTCAATCTTTGGCAGTGGCGCGCGGGCCATGGACTCGAGGAAGCTGCGCGCGCGAAACTGAGAGAGCATCTTTATGAAATCGAACGAGTGCTGAATTTCTCCCTTATTTCGGCCCTCCGGATGTGTCTGTGTATGTGTGTGTGTACATCGAATGTGTCTCGTGTGCGCGGGCGAACCAATTGGGACGCGATAAGTCTGCGGGCCTCGGCACAATTGGCGCTACTCCCATCGTGCTTCTTCTTCTCCAGCAGCCAATTGTATCCTGCCAGCCACTTGGGCTGCCGAAAGACCTGAGATAAAGCACTTCGCGTCTCGAGATTGCTCTCTCGTCGACACTTTTTTTCCTACCTCTCTCTCTCTCTCTCTCTCTCTCTCTCTTTCCTTTACCTATAGCTTCCTTTATTTCGCGTGTTAATGTCTTTAGGTGCTTCACATCGGAAGTGCTGCGGGAGCCGAACGTCACTGGGGCTATTGAGGAAGTGGCGACTATAAAAATAAAAGGAAAAACAATGAATTGGAATGCTGGTAGTGAATGCAATATCTTATTTACGTATTGACTGCGTTGAGACGGCGCGTGAATTTAAAAAAAGAAACAAAGGAAAGTTGATAATTATAATGTATATGGCTCTGAAATAAACAGATTTGGCGCTCGTAATACTTAAATATTGAGGAAGAAAAAGATATTAAATAATGAAAAAAAAAGAAATACATTTCAGATTTATAATTTACCAAAACACTTTAATCCTGGGATAAAGGTGTTCCATACGATTATCTGCTGTACATAGAGATACGTTTCATTTAACCCATTAACGTTCAAACGGCCCAAGTAAGTTTTCAACGTGATTATTTCTTATGTTATCGGCTTTGAAAAAATTCTAAAAAAATTTGAGTATATTCCTTGACTAATTCCAAGACATTTTTGTTCTTGTGAACTTTCTGCTAAAGTCCATAATTTTCGAGAAAAAAATTGATGAAGTTTAAATAAAAAAATTTTGTTTCAGCCGCCATTTTGTAATAATGGTATTGTTTAACATTAATATCAAAATTTTCTGTCAAACTTCAACTGCCATGATCATCTCTGATCATAATTATAAGAGGATACGCAATGATACTGCTGCGGTATCATTGCAAAAAAATCCAGAAAAATTTTTTTTCGAAAATTTTCACTTTTGTATGTTTAAATCGGACATATTTTTTTTCTTGAGGTTAAATAGTAATTCCGACTACGGATTCTGAAAGAGCGTGAAATTTCACGTCAGAGTATATGAAAACAGAATTTTTTCAAAGCCGATAACATAAGAAATAATCACGTTGAAAACTTACTCGAAATATGGGCCGTTTGGGCGTTAATGGGTTAAAAATCGTGATGTTCTTCCTTGACGAGATATATATACATGTATGTATAATATGAAAGACAGATCAGCGTATAATTGAAAACCAACGAATACTGAAAGGCCCTCACAATGTTTAATCAGATTTTTTTTTCTTATACGTGCTTATTCGATCTAGATATTGTTGAAATCAGCATTATAACTATACAGACAATGTCCATCCATTATCCGAAATATTTCCACAAATTCACTATTTTAACAGTACTTTTTTACACCTTTACGAACACTGATTGAAAACTTAATAAATATACCTTTGTTCTAGACGTGTTTGTAATCAGCTTAAAACAGGATTAATCAAAATAATTAATTCGCGTCCCGCGAAAAATGCCGTATTATGTATATTAAACTACCGTCCTGAAATTTCATATCTTTCAAGAGCCATTAATTTAATACGCGATAAATTCATAACGTCGCTTATATACATATACACACTTTTAATACAATTTTATTATACTTTTTGTCAGGAAAATTTAATCTAAAATAATGAAGTGATAGTCTATGATAATGTAGAATTACGATATGAACTTATAATCGTAAATATTCGCGGCTCCCGTAAAAAAAATAATCTTAACCCAATCATTTCCGCTTTTAATTCAATCCGTATTTTCCTATCCATCTTATACTTCTAAAATATTATTATTTCCGTACTACAAGGCACGTTATATTGCAAAGCTCCCCTTACCAAGAAGCACGCAGCATCAAATATCCCAGTTTCAATAATTCAAGGCTTACACAAGTCGAAGAAATGGGGAAGGGAATCAATATGAGAAAAACTCTTATCTGTTCCCGTACACAAGCCATCGGGCAAAATCTGCTTATCCACGGAGGAGGGCAGAAAAAGGAAAATCGCTCGCGCGCGCCACGCAATTTTTCTCCCAAGTACGTTTCACACAGACACACACACACACACACACACACACGCCTCTCGCATAAAAGATACAAGCTAAAAATCGAGAAAAGCAGCGACAGGAATGTATATCTTGTCGCGTTTCCATTTCTTCGTCGAGCTGGCAATGTTAGCAGTCACGCATCTCGCAGCGTCGCGCGGATCGCGCCGCAAAGCCAAGACTTTCATCTTTGCCCTCACCGGCGAACTTTTCTTTTCTGCCTTTTTTTTCCATTTCATTCTCTTCATCCACCCCTGATTTATCGCTCTCTCGCACACTCGTACTCAGTTGTACGTATATATACATGTACACCTCAGAAGAGCAGATATATATATATATATATATATATATCTGCTCTTCTGATCCTTCCTTTCGCGTGATTGATACGGCCCTTATAGCTCTGTCTCTCTGTCTCTCCCTTTTGCTCGCGCACCCACACTTGCATCGAGGGAACTGTCTGTGGAAAGCAGTAAAGAGGAGTCGTGCAGAGGAAGGAGGGTTGGGGTTGGAGGTGTAAGACGACGAGGGAACGTGTGCTCGAGATCGTCGATTTTTTTCTTCTCTCCTTCCCCGCACAAACCCACATCGATGATATTTTTCTCATTCGACCGCCGGCGCATTCCTTCTCTCTTCCTCTTCGTTTTTATCCTCTACCCTATATGTACTTATAGGGTCTTTAAACTACTTGCGGAATCGCTCAATTTCTCCTCTTCTTATTTTCCTCATCTCTCTCTCCTTCTCTGTGTCTATCCTTCTCGCTCTGAACGCCTATCTACTTTGTCAGCCCATGGATATATATATATACATATATGTATAGTTATTATATTATGTGAGTCGGAAAATCTCGTGCACAAAAGAGCAGCAACAGGGCCGACTCCGTTGTATCCAGGAATTATACGAAACGGAATTTGAAAACGGATATATAGAAAAAAAGGTACATAGGATAAACGAATGACTATTGTTAGATGCAACACAATTCATCTTTCAACTTGTAAATTGCATTATGTTCTCGGGGCGCAATTCCGTCTATGGGCACCAAGAGCGTTATGCTAGGTAACGGCGCGCGCGAATTACGTAGTCTCTGCAGTCTGATTCACAACTCGATAGAAGCATTAAGACACGAGCTGCAGAGCAATAATGCAGAGACGAGGCGAGGCGAACTTTACCTGTTATATATGTATACCGTAGTTACACGCATAAAGCTGTGCTGTATAGTCGCGAAACAACGAAATGTATAGATGGAATCGCGAGGAATCAACCGAATGAATGCGAAAATGCATTTGTGCGGACGCGATTCTTTTGCCACGAATATAACTTCTTTCTTTCGGCCTGTGGCTTTGTTTCGTATTGTTTTTTTCCCGTGAAAATTTGTTTACACGCCGAGGACCAGAGATCGAGAGAGGGGCAGAAAGCTTTGATGGAATTTAATTCTGTCGCAATGTACGTCGCCTATACGTTTCGACCAATTTCGAAAAACACACGTGATAACATACGACTCGATTCTATTTTTTTTTCCCTTTTTTGTTTTTCATTTTTCAATTTTTCAGATTATCCGTTTACGCGTACATTTTGAAAGATTGCAAAGGAGATCAGCGTGTGCGCGCGAATTGCGAGGAAGAAATTGAAAAAAAAAATAAAATAATAATAACAGAGGCGACGATTTATAAAAATATATTCGTGAGAGTGAAATTTGTTGGAAATCGGTTTTTCGTCCGAAACATCAACCCCTGGATACTCGGATTGTCCCTTTGAAAAAACATCCATCTATTGTCTTTCCTAGAAAATATTCACCTCCTCGTCTCATCTTTTACCCCACTAAACGTAAAAAAAAAAACCGCGCGTCTTCATTTAGCAAGGAACAAAGCATATTCCCTAGGCATAGAAGCTCCCGAAAACCCCGTTGGCACACATCCGCAGAACCGCACTTCAACGCAACAAATATATCCTCCGACGTTTCATAAAACGCTGCTAGCTAGTACACACAGAGTCGTACATGCATATATATGTATGTATATATATATATATATATATGTATTCGCCACGGCGCAAGCAAACGGTGCAATTTCTCCTCTCGGTGCTCGCTGCAACTTCTTGATCCAGAGCGTTCCTACCTCACGAGCCAACTAGAGAGCACAGAGAGAGAGAGAGAGAATGTGTATATAGAGATATCGCTCAGCGCACGGTAGAAAGTGCACCTTGTCTCGAGACTCTCTCTCTCTCTTTCTGTCTGTCTCTCTCAACTACACGTATAGTCTCAATCCGACGAATTCGCCGCCTGCAAGGTCCAATGATAAATCTCTCGCCTTATCCCTCCTCTCTTTCTCCCTCGCTCTATCTATCTTTATCTGCTTTGTCTCGGTTCGGCGCGCGGCCGCAGTGTCCGACAGACGGACGGACGTGTATATAAGCGACACCTCGGCGCAGAATCCCCCGTCGTTCCAGTTTCTCGCACTTCTCGTATGACGATCTGCTCTCTCTCTCTTTCTCTCTCTCTCTCTCTCTCTCGCTCTCTGTGGCGGTGGCGGTCGCGCGGTGTGCAACCGTACTCTGTCTCCCTCTCTATCTCACCTTTTATTCAACGCGTCGAGGGATCGTGTACGCGTGCGTATAGTTACCGGCGTCCTGCAGCGTGCGAAAGTTTTAGAGCCGCGTTATACAGTGCAGGACTGATGCGACGCGAGCAAAGTGCCAGGGCTCGGCCTTCTGTATTATACGTGCACTTCAAAGCCCTGCCCCTTTTTGCCACAGCGTTTTTGGCTAAATATTAATTATTTTGCCCAGATGGCGAAAGAGAGAGAGAGTTGTTTGCTGTGCACGCGCGCACTCCTGCAGGTCTGGAATTCGAATTTAATTAATAAACTTTTATAGTCCTGCAATTTTATTTAAAATGAAATGCGACTTTTTTTTCCTTTCATTTTGGGACATAATTATATTTACTACACGAATTTTCATTTTAAGCTCGAAATGGGAAATTGTTTAGAAAACAAAATTTTCCTAGAATAAAAGGATCGTAATATATTTGTTTAAAAATGTGCTTTGTTACGTAATATTCTACATGTACAGTTGTGTGCAAAAGTTTCCGGCCAAAGAGAATTTTGTAATAAAATATGGTATAAAGAATATAAAATGAAAATGCAAGTCTATCATCGTAATGTATATTAATTATACTATCAAAATATGTAATCAAAAAATTTTATACAACAATTAACAATTGTTTATAACAAAAATAAATATTTTCGCTTATTCATAAGTATCCGGCCAAGTACAAATTATGCACTAAACTTAAGAAAAATAACACTGTAACTCAATGAAAACATTCTAATAACAAAAAAAGGACATTACGATAATAGACTTGCGTTTTCATTTAATATTCTTTATACCATATTTTATTACAAAATTATCTTTGGCCGGAAACTTTTGCACACAACTGTATGAAAATTTATATTTGTAAAACTATTCCATTGTATTTCATTTTCCACTGTAATAATTTTGTTCTACATTCTGAGAACAACTTTGTTGAGAATGAAAACCTCAAAAGTTTTTAATTAATATAATATTGCACTTGTATTTTTTAGCATATACAAGTTTTTATTATGTTGAAAAATCATGGTAAACTTTAATTTTATTCAGTAAAACTGATTCTTTAAATGTCATAAAATATAGGCAAATACTTTAAATTTTCAACAAAACCAAAAAATAACAAGTGTAGGATTTACTTAGTTATTGTAGTTTCACGTATACCGTTGAAGAATTTATCCATAAATTTTAAGGGAATGATAAATCTTTTTCCTTGACCTATTTTCCCATGCAAATGCAACCGACCCAAAAAACTAATCGTACAGAAATAAATACAAAGAAAAACACCCCAACGAAATCCCATTACAATCTCGATCTTCTTAAGCGCAGGAGCAAAGTGCACCCGCTCCAAAAGCGATCTGTCCCAAAAAGTGCGAATCAGTATACACCTAAGCCCATATTATACATAGTAAGCGAGTGAGAGAGGGAGAAAGAAAGAGAGAGGGAGAGTGAAGTTTGGAATTTCTGTTGCAGAAGCGGAAGTGAGGTCGCCGCGCTTTACCGGCCTTAGCTGGCTCGCGTTTCCCGCTCTCCACGCGGCTTACAAGCACGTTCAGCTGGAGCTCGAGTTCCGCCCGGAGGCGTGGGACGGCGTACTTCTACTGGCCGGCGAGAGGGACGATCTGCAGGGCGACTTTATGGCCCTGATCCTCCACCACGGATACGTCGAGTTCAGGTAAGCCCCGGCCACTACCGGCTCTATACGCGACTCTAAACCTCCTCCTTTTCCGACAACTACGACATCTCTCTTACTTGCGCGCGAGCCTCGAGACCTCGTACTCGGATATATATTATTCCGGCTAATTTTCTATTTTGAATAATGCTGCGATTTATTTGCTCGCGGGGAATTTCGAATTGCTTGGGGATAGATTGATAAAGTCGGAATGATCGAATATATCGGTTATCGCAAATAAGACAATTTGAATTCTTATGCTTGTATGTAAAAAGGAAAGCTGAAAGAGATTTTTTATTTTATTCTATTTGTTTTATCATTTTAGGAAAAATAATTGGTTTAATTCTGAATATATATTTTATAATTATTTAATGTTTCCAAATCAAAGAATTAAATTATTGAAATAATATATCAACTAGATCAAGTCTCAATCAATAAAGTATTATTAAAATCGATATTAATAAAATTATATTTTAGTTATATACGAATAATTATTCGTTCGACCTATATCTGATTATAAGCTATGACCTGCACAAATCTGCACTTTTGCTCTAACTTATTTAGATGGTGTATTAAAGAAATTAATCATATAATTAAGTTAGTAACTTTTATCATTTTCTTGTAAACTGGAAACAAATTGCACAAAAAATATTTTTTACTAAAATAACCTATAGGTACATATTTGAATAATTATCAATAATTTGTAACTTGATGATAATAATATATTAAGTTTACATTTACGAGCCTAAATTTGATTTTCATAGTCAACAAGTTGCTCATTAATCACACCGATTTCGCCTAGCATCTGCTGCACAAACATTTATGTGCCCACTGGACAGTGAATATCTAGCATCTAAATATCCAGTTTGAAAACTTTGTGTGGTTAATTACACATATTATTACCTACTTTTCTATACACCGTGCATCACTTCTCCTTTAATCTCAAACATTTATTTTTATTAAAATTAAAATTCAATTTTAATAATTGATTAAAACTCTATAAATACAACTACTTCAATTCCAATATATACAAGAAATAATATTTTCAATAAAAGATAGTTATCATAATTCGAATTTCGAAGAATAAAAAATATTTTATATTAAAATAAACAAACTGTTACTTTATCCTAGAGAATTGATTGACCACTAATAAAACAAATCCCTTTCCCCAATTGTCCCTTAATTGTTCCTAATGCAAAGCCTCTCAATCAGTGCATCTCATCAAACCAAGCGCGGTTTAAAAGGTCCGAACTCTAAAAATACCGAGATAAATGAAGATAATCACTCAATCGCGTTCCGGAGCTTTAGTCGGCGAGCATTCGGCGGCGAGTAATTCAATTTCAAAGGGAGAGAAAAGGTATTGAGCAGCCACCGAAAGAATGATGGCGGGACGGGGGAGGCAAAGCGAAAGGAAAATAGGAGAGAAGCAAACGCCTGGCCCCTTTCCAAGACCGAATTTTATTTTCCCGATACAACTTTTCAACCTACCGCTTTCGTTGCAAATACAGGGAGACGCGTCCGTAGAAAAGCGCGGTTCTTGAATACCTGCACCGACTCTACCCACGTCCCTGTCTTTCCATTTATATCCTATAATTAGAAATTCCTTAAATAGCTAATGTAATTAAGGTGCTCGAAGACATTGGTTCAGCTACGATTTCTAGAATTCTAGACCTATCAGGTACAATGGAAATTTTGTCGAGCTGCTCGGGACAACATTTATTTATCGTCGTGGGTAGTGAGTCTGGATAGACTGAGAATCGAATGCCAATTACTTTTTAACGACGTATTAATTATGGCGCTTGATAGTTAATCGCGGAAATGGCAAAAAGTTCCATCTCGTAATTTCTACCGGTGCGTTGCGTAAAAAGAATATTGCGCGTAACTCAAGCGCGAAATTCTCCGTCAAATTGAAGTGTAATTTTTGTGCTGGTCCAACTCGAGAAAGTGTTTCCATGAAAATGGATATATCACGGCATTTTTTATGCGCACTAACAAAAAAATTTTTTAAGTGACACTCGCCAAACTTTCGTAACTGCTCGCCTATTACAAAACAAACTAAATTAAACGTCAGAACTCTTGTAATTAAAATTTTACCGATGTAAGATATATATATAGACTAGCCTATTAAGTAGTTGGCTGTAACATTTGTATATAAGTCATGAAACGTAAAACTGTCTTTATAAGGTACTCGTCAGCTTAAATTTTTTTAAACAAGTAATTAAATGACCATTTGAATGATTGGTAACAAACCATTTATACCTCGATTAAAAAATAAATTTTCGGACTAAGATGTGCGATCTCACTTATAAAGCCTTTTCATTCATATTAAGTCGCGAGAGTGAAAAAAAAGTCTCGCACGAACTTTTCGCATTTCTTCTCTCTTTGCGCACGTCGAATATTCCATTTTCGCGTACTTACTCGTTGCCGAAAAAAAAAGACGGGCCAGAGAGTGGAAAATATATAGCGCAAGACAGTCGAGTTGTAAATGCCTGGTAGCACAAGATCAGGCAGTCCGATAGCAGTGGTAGTGGCGGTTGCAGTAAGTCGTCGTCGTCAGCGGTAGCTGCATGTAACTGCATAATGGCGCTTTCACGTGGAGAGGGAAAAGAAAAGTCGAAAGAGAAGTAAAAGAAGCAGACCGAGTTTTCACTTTGGCCCAAGTTAAGATAAAGATGGATGCTCGACTCTGTGAATTCCGCGGTTTAACGTGCCTCGCATTTACGTGTGGTGGTGCGTCGGGATGTTAATGCTAGAAGCGAAGGAGACGAGCGGACGACAGAATTAAAGCCCGTTTTATAAATTCTTATAGCGAAGCTTTTAAAGCCTTTTGGGATGATTTACGAGCGATGCCGCAGTGACTTTTGCGATGCGAAAATATGTAATGCTCGGCAATGTTTTTTTTCGATGCTTCCGAGTGGGTCATTTTGAAAATAATGACCTACTTTAGCGCGAGAAGAAAGAGCGTATAAGCACGCATAAAGCTAACTTTCGTAATGGCGAAGTAAAACGATCAAAAACGACGTTATGAACAATTAAAGTAACAGATTACATTTCTGAAAATGTCCTTTTGAATGGTCGTATAAACCGTTAGTGGCAGTTTTGAAAAGTCAAATTCATTAAGTGGATGAGTGCCTCGTCAACAAGCGCTTAGGAGAGACAGAATCTACGCTATTGTTAGAAAGAAGAAAGTAAGCCATCTTCGACTAACAAATATATAATGTAACCCTTTTAAGCCGGTAGAGGAATAATTTAAAAAGCGGAAGTACGTGACTGCTAAGCGCTCGGGCTTTCAGCAAACGTCAATAATTTTTTTTTATACCTCACTTTGCCGAGAGAGGAGGTCAACTTTATTAGATTGAAAACTTTTTATTTTTGCTAAAAGGATTATCCCGCTAAAAGAGGATTAGTGCGCGGGAAAATTTAAGTGATAAGAAAATGCACTTATAGAACGCGAATTAGTTGGCATTAATTTATTTAATTCATGCTATTTTCATCTTCTGTCCGTGACCGCTCGAAACATCTTCGACGTAACTTAATACTTTAACTAAATTAGCACTTCAAGGAAGAACATAAGTAAAAGCTTCACATCCAGGGTTCGCTTTGAAGGAAACTTCTTGATGAGCAAATTAATAGGTCCTAAAAATTAAACTATTCCAACTAGTTATAAAATGTATTCCCTTATTATAATTAGTACTTGCATTGTAATTCAACTTGAAGTGTATATAAATTCGTTTGAAAAATTTACATTTCGAGCAAATTTTACGTTTAAATCCTTAAACTGTCGATCCTATACTAAAAATAGCTGCACTTGTTGCCATAACTTAGTCAAAGCTTCTTCGACTTAAATATATAATATAAAACGTGATATCCTCCAGGTCATTCTATAACCTCGTACTCCCGCCAATTCCATTCCGTACAAAATAAAAGACTGCAGAAATGACACGGCTGATATAGAAATATCCATATCCATATCTACATTGTTTTACGGTCAGTTACCGGTGACGTAATAAAAAAAAATCGATTTTAAATACCTCATATCCAGCACGTGATCCGGTTATAAATTCTTATTTCAAGTATATCCATTTCATTTAATAATTTTCATTCGCAAACGCAACAGTACGTATAATTTATAGTTTTTCTCGTTACTATTTCTCATCGCGATACAGATGAGCAATTGCTTTAGGATCATATAAACCTTTTACAGGTGGATACGATACAATATTCAATGCAACTTACCATTGAGTTAGTGTATTAAAATAACGTTATCAAAAGCAATGTTTACCAAGTGAGATTGACACATTAAACTCGATGAGCCAATCAACCTGCATACATATCGCTAAAATCCATAAACATAGTTTAAATCATCATGTTCTCGATATCAACACCAATACCATTATTGTATACACATCGTTTCGCTTTACTGCTTCATTTCAATTATCGAAAATAGGCAACGGCCAGAGCGACGCCACACACCGACAATATAATTGATGAACTAATCCATTCTAATCCACGCGACAAAGTTTGCTTTTATTCCAGCCCACCGACACACGCACATTCACAATCAGCGCCGCACCAATTCGTCCTTGGAACGCCCAGGCGCAAATTACCCCGTGACACGCACAGAGAACAGCCTGTGTTCGACGACCAAAAAAAAAACCGAGCCTCGCGCGTACATAAATTGGGCGATCGCAAGCTCTCGTGGGCGACACGCTCTAAGCTCGACTTTCGCGATATCGATCTCGACATTTGTTTCTAGGGTGAAAGCTACTGTCTCTAAGTCGTGTGTGTGTGTGTGTGTGTGTGTCTATAATCGGGCGTCGCGCCGAGGGCCGACTAACACCACTTGGCCTTTATAACACGACACGGGGGTGAATTAAAGGCGACGCTTTCAAAAGTCGGCATATTTATTCGCGCCTGCTGCTGCTTTCGGCCTCCACACACAGAGAGAGAGAGAGAGAGAGAGAGAGAGAGAGAAAGAGTATACAAGAATTACACTCGCGCTTAAAGGGACTTTTGTACTTTGGAGCGTGTAAGGCAGACGCTGCCGTTGCCGCAGTAGCAGCAGCGTCGTTTTGTCGCCGGGTTATACACGGCTCGTGACCCATATTTCACGAGCGGGTTCGCGTGAAACGACCGCGCGAATTTCGAGGCGTGTTTGAATAGACGCCCGCGCGATGGAATATTGTAATGGACGCGGGCTATACGTCATTTTAGCGAGGGGAGTCGAGTTTTTTTTATCTTTATATATATATATATATACGCTTGCGTAATGAGATGAGACCTTCTTTTGCTCGGGGATTATTCTTTTTGTTTCGGGGACTCGGTGCGTCATTCGATTTTCCTAGAAGTTGAGATTGGATTCGTGCTCGGTGGGGAAATAGTTTATGGGAACAATGTGTTCCTTGATTATTCCAGGATTATTAATTGTATTTTATAGCAATAATGAAGGTTTTATATGCCGCGACGATGGGAAACTGTATTGTACGTATACCGCTTCTTTCGTTTATCACGGAAATCGATTATTTTCTGATATCAATTGGCGTGATTTGTTGATTTTCAAAGTGAAATTAATTAATCTTCGGCTGAATGATTGGCATTTTATTTGGACTATAAACGTTATAATACGTTTTTTGATGGATTGCGGCGAAATGAATTACCTTTGGATCGTTTCGAACTGTTAATTATTGGGACTATTTTATCATGATATTATTTATCACAAACTTTATTCTATAAATAAATAGGACATCACTATTACAGGAATATTGAAGTATAATTTTATCTCTCATCAGTATCCTATTTTATATTGAATATTACAATACTAACGAATTTTTATTGAGGGCATGCGCTAGGGTTGGATAGATTCCTACCTTACCAATTATTTAGTTCCTCGATAATTATGTAAATATTACGGGGCTATTCAGTTTCTTGAAATTAACAGGGATTTTATCTTTAAAATCATTCTGATCATAGCAAACCCCCTTAATATTTTATAATTCGATATCTAATTAAAATTTTAATGAATATGGATTTGAACTATTTTTTCTAGAAACCAATAATCAATGAAAATTGACTTTTCCGAGGTATTTAAAAATTTCTTCAAATATAATCTGCATAAAAGATAGTTCAGTCAACAGAATTAGGTTTCCAAGTATAATTTATCTTGTTAAGGGGACGTCGGAGTCACTAAAAATTTAAATTTCCCGCCCTTACTACATCAAAATACCCACAAGGTTTTTCAAAGTTTTCTCTTTAACAAATTATCTAATTGACTCGAAATTTTAGGAGATGATAGAATGATCATATACGAAGCGCGCTCAGCCCTGGGATTACCGATAAATTACATAAATGTAATATTTTCTGTTTGAAACATAATTGCCAAGTTAGAATCACGCCATCTCATGGATTAAATTGAAATTAGTAAAAATTAGATATTTTCTTCTCTAGCTTCCGTATTACTTGATTTTTGGAAAATGTCTGGGCTGAGCGCGCTTTATTTGTGATCAGTCTATCATCTCTTCAAGTTTCAAATCAATTGGTTAATTTTTTAAGTAGAAAAGTTTGAAA
>UELU01137198.1:0-34765 GCA_900490025.1 Megastigmus dorsalis
GTGTTATAGATGTCCAATCTATAAAATCTCGTTGGTTTTATTTCGAAATTCAAAATGACGGACACAAAATGGCGTTTGAAAGGGAAAAATTTTTTTATGAACTTCAAAAACGTAAAAAATTTTGAGATATTCTTTGACTAATTTTAAAACATTTTTATTCTTTGATAATTTTTCACCAAACTAAATACTTATTAAAAAAAAAAACAACGAGATTTTATAGATTGGACATCTATAATACCGTTTACAGTGGTAGAAATGTCTTGGAAAATTTTTATCCATTTCAAAATAAAATTTATTTCGAAAAAAAACAATTCGTTATTTTTTCGGAAAAGCGGCCTATAACTTGTTCCGGCTTACGAATTAAGAAAATTCCCTCGACGCCATTCGAAAGAGGAGGTCAAAAGCTGTAAGAAATAATGTTTTATAAATTTTTTGCATGATTTTTTCATTAAGAGATATAAGGCGGAAAGTTTGACAAAAATTAGTGTTATTTGGGAGAAAAATGGTTAAAAGGATTGCTATATTTGTTTGATTTGAATGTTGGAATGTGCATCAAACTATTCTATTTATCAGTAAAATGTAACTTTTTCATTAATCTTAAAAAATTAATAGTCTCGTTTAATACGTAGCCTGCTACATTGGCAGGATAAAAATTTCTGCGAAATGTGGGTTACATCATTACCGAGATAGTAACAGAGTTTTTTTTCTAAAAATTAATCTCCATCTTTATATATTTTGTTCTTTCCGCTTTCCGCTTAAAGCACATTTTTTTAAACCTTTGCAAAAGTAGATGTTGTTATTATTATGACCCCAGATAGTCAAAACTTAATTAAAATAAGTTATATGAAAACCTTATTTGATTTTAATAACTTTGATGGAATATCATTAATTATTAAAAATTTTGTTAGAATATGTATCAGTATAATAATTTAGGCTTCATATAATAATAGTTTTCTTATAGATGATCGTTTATAATAAAAATATATTAAGTATAATCTTTAAAAAATTGAAAGACCAAAGAATTCAAGAAATTGACATGGGAAAAAGCTTCAGTCAGAAATGCATAAAGACTTTTGAGATCTGTTTCAAAGTTAATATGTAAATACTAATATATTGTACGTACACATCTTATACAGCATTTCAATTATATAGTAAATTAGTTTTCTTCGCAAGTTAATAATAGCAAAGTTTCTGTTTGGTAATTTTATGCAAAATAACAATCAGCATACTATTTAAATAATAGATATTGAACACCGAGCTATGAATATCTCCAAGTTAATAACAATACATTAAGTAATTCTAAACGATCTCTCTCGGCTCAAGACAGTCGAGATAAGAAGAGCGAGTATAAAAACACGAGATAAAGAGAGAGAGAGAGAGAGAGAGAGAGAGAGAGAGAGAGAGATATTGCGACTAGTTGTTTATTTACAGAGCAGAACTTCATTACCTTTTGTCATAAATTTCTCCCAGGAAATAGCTGCGCGTATAGAAAGTTGCCGAGTAAATAGTCGAATGATGGCGCGCGCGAAAATTTTCGAATAACAATTTCGCTGTAGCGCGCGCCAGCAACGAAACTAGCAGACCTATACAGAAGGCAGAGAAAGAGAGTGAGAGAAGGAGAGAGAGAGAAAGAGAGAGATAGAGAAGCAAGTACAGATACAGTCAGTACCGGCGGCAAAGAGCGAGAGAGTAAATGTTCTTAAGCGCCACGTTCATTTCTTCATCGAGTCCCTCGTCGAGCACTTCTCTCTCCTACCCCCTTTTTATAGAAAGACGCCTCTCTGCACAGTCTGCGAGCGCGAGAGGGAGAGACAGAGAGTGAGAGAGAGCATATTATAACAATCACTTCCTCGATGCCAGACAGGAGGAGCAGTTCTGCACTTGGCGGCTGCATAATTTGTATTAATTAAGTTCCCCTCCTCCCTCTCCGACAACCCCCTACCCCCTGCCCCTCTGATATTAGTCCTGACGATGAGCAGCGAAAACGAGAGGGAGAGAGAGATAGAGATACAGCGGAGGGAGAGAAGTGGCGCTCATATTTTCTACAGAGGCCGCCAGGCTCGGCGCATCATCCGACGCAAACTTACTGAAAACTAAACTAATTACGTTAACGAGATCTCCAGTGCGTATGAAAAAAAAAACATCCGAAAGGCGTGTGCGCAGCAAGAAAAAGTAAAATAAACGCCGAGTATATCTGGCTACTGCTACTCCTGCACTTTTCTTTTTTCTTTTTCTCTTGCGATGTAGAATTTTGTACTGTTTTGTAGGCACGAGGATACATTGAAGATGGGTTTGTATTTAAGTGACCCTCACTTTGTATATGTGAAATGATAAAGCAGTGACCGGAAAGACGGATATTTTGTATGTGGAGCACGAAGCGATGTTCTGTTATTTTCCTGAAATTTATAATCAGTGTTGGAAAACTCGAAAGTTGGGTAGGGCAAGAGGAAAGTTTTTAAAATCGGATTTTAAACGAAATGGAAACAACTTTATTCTGCCGTTTATAAATTGTTTTGAAAAATATAAAAGTTTGCTTTTACGACTTTTTGTTATTTTTATCGGCAGTAAAAAAAGAAAAATGCGCTTTGAAGTGAATGCAATTATTTTGAATTTCCATTTTGGGAATATCTATCAAAGTATTTTGGTTAACATTATGTACTTTTGAAACTAAGAATATAGTGTGTATAGGGTTATAAATAACTGCAGCATTGAAAAAATTTTTAAATTGAAGTTGGAAATACCGTAAACTTTTAAGTTGCAGTATCTGTGATATCTGAACAGAATGATATCTCGATATTGAAGTAAAGTTATAATGAAACATCAGGCAAAAGATCTTACACCGTATGTATATTGTACATCCTCCAGGTCACGGACTTGGCTAAAATTTTATACATTCTTTGGCTATTATTTTTCATGTATTATTAAATATTAGATTAAATGGGCCACAACTTAGGTCCTAGGATCCATCAGTCGAAAATCTGTAAAATTTCAGTTAAATCCATGACCAGGAGTATTTTAATTCCTATACTAAAATATTTTCCATATTGTAATTCCTCAAAAAGTGTAGATATTTAAAACTGGAAGAATCCCAAATTGATATCCATCCCGGAGAACCAGCCGGTTAGGTATCACTTATGCCCTCTCTTCTTTCACTCATCCTCCCTAGCAGTATCCTGCGAGCCAAAAAAAATATTAGAACTCTCTATAGAAACTAAAACTAAAACGAAAGGGGTGAGGGATCGTAAGCCTAGCAGAATCAGCAGCATCCTTTGCTTCTCGCATCATCTATCCGGAAATTCATCGGTGCGTGCACGCATATGGTGACCTGTTATACGTATATATATATATATGTGGCTCGACTTTCGGCCGGAAGGATTCGCGTGACGTGTATAAGCGGAGACACAGACGCGCGATGAAGCGTCTAATGCGACACATGGCCTTAGGCAGGCGTAAGGCCTCACACGCTTAGCTGCTCGCACTTCTTTCCCGTATCTTATACCTTTATAGTTTCGGTATGTTGCGTGTGATCGATGTGCAGGTTTGAATAGCCGAGTTTACTATACTACTTTATTGATGAATTGTCTTTGCTGCAAACCTTTTAATTTAGTTTTGAATTGATTTTATCAGATTTTCATTACTTTTCGGTAATAACATAGCCTAACGGAAAAAAGGGTTCTGTGTATACTTGAAGAGATTAATTGATTAAATAGTTTTTTTTTAATATTACCACACTTAAGAATATATAAAACAGGTATAAATCAAATTTTTATTATTAGCTTTGAATAGGTATAGGAGAATAATATAAAATTTAATGTATAGATTTAATACTTTTATAATAACTGGGAAAAATTATATTTCTTCAATAACATTTTGAGTTATTTTTAAATATGTTTTATTACTTGATTTATTTATAAATTGTACATCGCATATATATTGGAATAAATAATTAAGTTTCAGGAAGCTAACTGCCAATAAATTGGCAGCGGTTTATTTTTTCTGTGGGGCTGTGTAATTAAGACAGACAAATTCGCTTATCTCTAGGGTATTAAAAAGAATTAAATGAAACCATTATGTTTAGATTAACAATATAAGTATATCAGCAAAGTGAAAAGAATATCTGGCAAACACCTTTATTTTTATAAAGTTTGTCCAATTCGTATTTATTTATTCATTTATTTAATTCCGTAACAAAACTTTACGAAAACCAAGAATCAATACTCCATTTACACACGCTGAAATGCATTGGATTCCTATATATTTTCTCTCTTCTTTTTTTGTTATTATTTACAAAGTCGACCCTATTTTATATTCTACATCCAAAACAAATAGTTTTTGACACGCGAGCGATAGGCGTGCACCTACACACACACAAACACGCGTGGAAAATTGAAATTTCGGCCGCTCAAAAGCAATCGTACATCACTCAAAAGTTGAATTTTCGTTCGCGTTTAATCCGTTGTTGCTGTTAAAAATCTCACAAATACAAGCACCATCGAATAAAATCTGTACGACATTGTATGGTACTCACGAGGATAAAAACGTGGAAATAAAAAAAAAGTAGGTATTCGCATGCGTGACACATGACAGGATGTATCAAGAGCAACAGTTTAAAAGCTCGTGCATATAATAGTATGACCCAAGAACGCGCCAGTTGCTGAAAAAAGGGAAGGAAAATTAAATAAATAGATACACTTATTTGTGCTTATATTGGAGGGTAGGAAGATTAAATCACTGCGTACTAAATATGATGTATTAGTTTTTGTTTATCCAATTTCAATCTCTTCGCCAAGGTAAAAAAATGGTTGATGTTGTTTCAAATTTCATTTTGGTCATATGTTTATTATAAATGTATGTTGTTATTAATGTTGCATTGCAAATACTTTTCTGTTTAAATAAACATATAAGTAAATATATATTTGTCAAATGAATATATAATTAAGTGAAATTATGAGTGTCGTTATTGCTTTTGGAAATATCAATATTTAATTTAGAATAGAGTCAAAGTTCCATTTCAAATCTATTTTTATACATTTAAATTTAGCTAAACCTGTTTTTTTTAAATATCTTTCAATTTTACAGCTTCATAAGTGTTATTGTGAATGACTGACCCAGATGATGCAAATACTGCAACGCTTTTATGCCTACGAAATTTCATGTCCAGATTTGTCAAACCATAGTAATTCCGTAACTTTATAACTCGAAGGTGTCGTGCAGTTTCCCGGTGAACACGTAAGGAGTCGCACTATTATATATATGCTCCGAAATTATTGTATAAGAAAACATGTGCACTAAAGTGGAGCGCGTTCGCACTGCGTCATAGATAATAAGTGTGCGTAAACACTGACTTTCGCAACTTCCATTGTCTATACGTGCGACATTTACTCCACTTTATCACAATATCCTCGCGAATCATGTATTTTTTTTTCACTTAATTATGCATTTGTATGCAAAGTTCACGAGGAAGTTGGTGTAGAATTCCATTAAGTGCAATGTTATTGTGCTAAAAATGTTGTATTTTTTAGAGGACATAGAAGGGTAAAAATTTTTTGACCTCGACTTCAGTGGAAAACGTGCTCCGCATTTGTCATTGTGCGAGAAAAAAACAAAGAAGCGAAGATACCTTTTTTTGTTCACAATGGCATTATTTTTATGGAGCTCACGTGGAAGACTGGAAATTCTCTTTCATTCGGTAAATACAAAAACGATAGAGCTGAACCCTTATTTGGGCTCTATTATTTCCTTATTATATTAATTCGTTTTTAACGAGGTAATTTTAAGTTGACAATTTAAACTCGATAATGTAATCGTAGCGCTTAATGAAATATATATATATATATAGATTGAAATTTTTTTAACAATAGAACTTGCCAACAGCAATTCCTATATATATATATTTCATACAATTCGATTCATACGCGTTTTATTTCGCATCGAAGCAATATTGTTTATACTTTGAAAAATTTGAATGAGCCACTAAAGTTTGAACCTTTTCCAATAAAATTCAGACATTCGCAAAAAGCGCCCAATGCTTCTTTGTTTGGTCGTGTAATCGAAATCTAAATATTAATCATCATTCCTTTTGCAACGTAGAATCTTCATCTTCAAATCAATGCAGTAGAGAAGTTTTTTTTTTCAAAAGCAATATATTTCCAAATTGTTGTGAATCCGGCGTATGAGCAAGGGTAAGCTCATACAGGCGGAGGCGAGCTATACCAGATAGGGAGAGGAGAACGGCGCTAAAGATTAGCAGGAGACTGACGTCACTAGAGGCACGCAAGACCGAGGACGAGAGAGATCGATTCGGGTATATCCGCGGCAGCAGCTGCACCGGGGAAAACGGCGGCGGCGGCCGGTCGCGCGCAGTTCCTGCCTTCGCCCGACGTCTATATACCCACCTACTGCTTGTCCTGCTGATACATGCAAATGACTGTGCTTCCCTCTCTCTTTCTCTCTGTCTAATCTTAGCTCCTTGACTGATAGATATCAAGACACTCTTTTGTAAATTTATTAGCTTTAAACAGATTGCTTTAACATACTGCACACTGTGATATCACTATTAATTACAAGACTGACATACTGTGATAATTCTCTAATACTTAAGATCTTGTAATAGCGACCGTTATATCACTGACAATAAGTGTGCAATGTTTTATTTTATTCGATTTGATTTGTACTACTGTTTTTACCATTTCATAAGAAAATTGCAAATAAATTCATATCTATTTCTCTGTCTCTCTTTTTCTCCCTCCCTCTCTCCCTCCCACCACCTCGGCTCATAGGATTGATTGTATAAGTATATGCTTAACAGAGTTGAGTGCATGAACGAGTGGGTTATTGTGGTGTGTGCACGTTGGATTCTTACGTTAAGATTCTTTCTGGGAATGTCCGAGTGCGAGGGGAAAGGGTGATATGTTTGACCGACTTTTGACAACACCATTTTTAACCTGGTTTATTAAGATGCTGATTTGCGAGAAGAAGAAACCCGATATTATTGTAATAAAAAGTTAGATGAATAAAATTTGTACAATGGTTTATAGTGGAAATATTTTAATTCAAAATAAATTGGCATATCGGTTGAGAAGTTGAAGAGAGAATATAACAGAAAATATCTTACAATTCTTAGTACTGTTACAAAATTCAAATTGCATTTTCTTACTTTTCCTACTGGTTAACAAAGTATGATTTTTTTTTAAAGTAAATGTTTTTTAATATGCATAATAGAATGGTCGGGGAAGAATTTTATAAGTTGAATTTAAAGTTGATCACTGCGAGCCAATGAATATGAATTCTAGTCTCAATATTCATGTTAGCGATCCGTTTAATTACCGCTTCTTTAAATGCTTTTGTTTGCTGTAAGTAGCGAGTGTTTTGTTGTTTTCCTTTTCATAAAAAGATGTGGACCAAAATTGAACTTGAAATTGACTACCATAGTAGGGGAGGGCTCCTGTGAGATCTGAATAAAATGTAGTCTTTAAGAGGAACAGTACAAGACCTACCTCGTCACTTGCAGCATAAGAAAATATTAACGGGAATGTTAAAAAAAGTTAATTGACAATCGGGTCTTCCTGTACTCGTCTGTTGATACTATCATGTATTAAGCTTAGGTGATAATCAGGTTGGCCTTTTTTTTAAACATTTCCCGTCAAGTGAGCTAATTTTTTAAAAATAATTAAGCGTCTTTTTATACTCTAAATAATAGTGAAATTTTCGTACATTTTCCTTATTATAATATTAATAGGGGACAGCGCTAGGATTCTCCTATTCATTGCTAGAAACGTTCTATTGGAAAATTCGAAGGTTACAATCTGGTTATTCATCACGACACGCAATCTTTTCATTTATCGCGAAAAAAACATTCGCAATTCAACTCAAATCATGTCACGTTTCCCCAAAATTTAGTCTAATAATTACACAACAAGCCATGCGAAACTCATGAATGAACGAATCCACAAGGCACGCGGCCCAGCAAGAATTAAAAACATTTTAACACGGAAAAAAGGGAGGGTGGGGGGCGGGTGGGTGTATAAGCGCAAGCACGACACACGCGGGGCACGCGAGATGAACACTGCACGCTTTCTTGCGCATTCTAGATGCCGCGCAAATTTATGCCGGCGGGCGCGTGTGCTAACGAGCGTCGCTTTGCCTGCCCGGAGCGCGCGTCAGGCTGCTGCGATAAAGAGAGAATAAGAAAGTCGCGGTGAGAGGCTTAAAAGCAGGCGCTGCACGATTCTCAATCTTTGTGTGTGTGTGTGTGTGTGTGTGTGTGCGTGTGTTAGGCTGGCAACTTCGCGTCCCTGACACTGAGAGCGCGAGGCCGCGACTTTCGCGTTTATTAAGTGGAAAATTGTTTAAGGAGGTTCACCACTAATTACAGCGCTCGCGCAACCCCCTGAGCGCAGACTGATTATAATGCGCGTGCGGTCCGTGTTGGGTTTTCGGTGTTACGTGCTAACTGCACGCACGACGTTTTCTTCTTTTTGAATCAGACTCTTTTTCGTTGCTTTATTTTTTTAAATTTTAATGAGGTGACGCGAGGAGTTTTTTAACCTTGTAGGAGAACTTTTTCATGCTCCGATTTCGTCGTTTCTTCTTTAAATTTTACTAAAGAGCTTTTTCCATGCGCGTATAACTTAAGTGAAGCGCGCTTTGACATTGCAAAGTTGCAGCGTTATATGTTTTTTAAAAGACTTTTTTTTCTCAAATCCGATTACGCGGGAAAAACTGTAACGGGCCTCGACGATATCGTCGCGTTTACGATTTTCGAAAACTGGCAATAATAAGTAAGCTATAAGCCGCTGCAGCGTCGAATGCAAATTAAATAGTGGCTTAGCGTAAAGCTGCTCGCCAGGTGGTTGAAAATTATTCTGCAATATTGACAATTTATTCGCTTGTGTATTATCGTTATCTGTTTCTTCGATTGACCCTAGTAATATGTTAAAAAAAATCGTAACACCAAGGTAAATAGATAAAGTTTTATTAACGCGAATATTTTAATAAAACTTGTTCATTCGATTAAAGTTGTTTGATTGAAGATAAGATTATAAATGAAAGATCGCGTGATTACGAGTTGTGCAACGGTACTGCATAAATGAGCACAATATAGAATGAAACAAGTTTTCACTGTCTTGCGCAAAGTTTCGCCAAGCGCAAATCAAACTAATCCTCTTACTCCGTTGTTGACTTTCGTTGCAGTTGTCGCTGCAGCCACCACGTCTTTATAATCAAACATTTTTCCATTTTTCCAGTCTCTCTCTCTCTCTCTCTCTCTCTCTCTCTCTCTCTTTCTCTTTTGCGCAGACACGCCAGAAATTAGCAAGCAGACGAGAAAAGTTGGCGTAAGAAATACCCACCTTTGCGAAAAGGACATACCTCGACAGACAGCAGCTCGTTCGGTAACGCGATAATACTCGCCAAGTTCAAGGCACGCGCCAGTGAACATCCGCCGTAATCACATCCTCGCGGCTCACCTATTTCCGTATAGAATAAAAATAATTCGTCTCGACCCGCGGTGCTAAAATGACGTACACATTCTCGACACATCCAGATCGAATAAATGACGACGTCTCGAGCGTCAGGACGAAGGATTTTGCCGCGAATATAACTCGGAGGTTACATCAGTCGCGAAAGATCTGATTATTCGAGCCCGAGTGACTTTTATTGCATTGAAGGGGATCAGCGCGCGCGCTAATTAATTCAGCCCTGCCATCGTATTGCCCTTATTGCACTCACGCGCAGCAGCAGCAGCAGAAACCGAAAAAGGGATGAACTGAGAGCAGCGAGGGTGGAGAAGAAAGAGGGGAGGGAGAGAGAGAGAGAGAGAGAGAGAGAGAGAGAGCGAAAAGCAAAAAGCCACTCTGAAAAGCCGGATTAACTTTTGTACGGAAGCATTACGTCATTCGCGTGGGTAGTGGGGAGGGGCAGGAGTTGGCTGGCGAGTATATATAGCGAAGGAACGAGAGACGACGGGGCTCTTTAAACTTCGCGCGCGGGAGGAGAAGCGAGGAAGCAGTCAGAGGGAATGAAGGATGAAGTATGAGGGGCGAGAGAGGGGAAAGGGAGAGAGACGTGTATACGTATATAGAGGCTGGTCGAGCAATCTTTAAGCCTTGCCGTGGGGCGAAACTTTTAGCCGAGTTATGTAAAAATGCCGACAATTTCCCCACTCACTCTCTCTCTCGCTCCTGCCCAAAGGCCTTCTTTCCTTCCCATTGTAATTCGAAACAGAAGTTTTCTCTTTGCTCCCTTTTTTTCTCACTACCCCCGAGAGACCCTTTCTCTCTCTCTCGCTGAAAATTAGCCTGACTGCATATTTATTGTTGCGTTTCGACGCCCGGCGCGTTTGTGATGAAGATTTATTGTTGGCAATGCACCGCCCAATGGATTACAATCGCGATTCTGTGTATGTACCTCTACCTAAAGCTGCTTCTCTGTGTGCATTGAGTATAAAGTTGAGGGTATAATAGACTTTGCTATCTCGTTCATATTGTTCTTGCAAGTGGATGCACTTGACGAAATTAACGAGGGCGGCTAGTGCAGAATTGACTTTTAAATCTGAACTTGTAAAATGAGAATATATTATTATTTTATCGGCTTTTTCTTTTGTTGAGCAGAAACTTAAGGTTATGTGAATGGTATATAGATGGAAATGCGATGTGTTTTTCCGATTTATCATTAAAACTTAATGAGGTAATAATAATAGTTTTTTCAGAAGATTATATAATTTCATTTCTGATTAATCAATTGCTATTATTGTAAAATATTATTTAAAATATTAGCATGAATAAATAAGAAAGTATTACTAAATGAATTATATCTGACATTTTGCTACCTTATGAAGGACACTTTGTAAACATAAAAAAAGTTTTTCTTTTAAGAAGAGTTTTTTCCTTCCTAGTGACGTAAACTACTGTTTTTCATTATTTTTTTAATGTTTAAAATACCTTTTTTTAATGTTTCAAATTTTATACTTCTTTTATAAACGAAGCTTATGAAAAATTACAATATACGTTTAATAGAGTTTTCAAGTACTTATTATTTGCAATCATTTCTATTAATATTTGTTTAATGGTTATTGTGTTATTCTTAAAAATATATTTTTGTAGCTTAGGTTATATTATTGGTTATTTTATGATACACCACATGCGTTAAATTGACCTTCTCACAAGTTGTGTTATAAAATACGGTTCGATACATGAGTGAGAAATAAATTTAAGCTTTATGTAACATTTTCTCACCCGCTTTTCTCGTGCATAAACGTTCACACGATGGTAAAATCACTTATCGGACTAGTATCAGAATGTACACTATTAAAATTTCTTGAATAATTATTGGAGTATTTTAATAAATGTAAGTTTAAAAAGTTATATTATTATTAATTGTTAAAATATTATTTTCGTACTTTTTAATTAAAAATTAAAAATTTAATTGCTTTATAAAATTTTCATACTGAAAACGGTGCTGTAACGCTAAAAAGCTCTTGTATTTTACATTAAATTTTGATTATAGACTTCAAGGTTTATACTTGAACTTTTAAAAATCGACCACGAAAAGGACATATATCTCACATCTTTTTCACGTATTCTTTAAACACGTCATTCGAAAAAAAGTGTCAGAAATTACGAGATGTGCGAAATATCTTCCCGTGGCCGTCCTGAACATTTACGCCTCGTGCTTCCTCTTCTCTTTCTTCTTACTTCCTTCCTCTCCCCAGCTCGTGAACTCGTTTGCTGCAGCTTCCTTTATGTATACATACGTGCTTGCATATATCTAAAAGGAAGGAGATAAAAATGAACGAAAAAAAGATTTTCGTTTAAATAAAAATTTTCTTCATAAAGCGTAATCTGATTGAGCTTCCTCTTTTTTAAACTTTTGAGCGCCTTTACAATGATATTATAATTACCTTTTTAAAAACTTGGAGTATGAAGGTTGTATAGTATCCTTTTAAAAATGGTTTTAGCCTTCTACGAAAGGGTATAAATTTATGCGGCTTTCTTTAAAAAAGGAAAATTATTCTTTTGACTGCGACTTTGTATAAATTTTCAGAAAAAGTTGCAAAATTTATTTATGTTGTTATTTGGTATGAAATATATTTGTGCACTTGACATTATTTTAGAATGAAAATAAAATGGATGTATAGATAGAGAAGAATATGAAATAACTTATAGACCGTTCAATCATTTAGAACTGGTAAAACTATTTTTATCTTTATAAAATTCATAGAATTTAAATAAAATATTATGATACAGGTTTTTGTTAAACTTATCTATGTATAAACAAGCAAATTAACTAATACTATAATTAAATTACAATACATAAATAAATCTTTTTATTAATAATTTCTGTGGCACATTTTTCAAAGGCTACCACGTTTTATATAAGAATAAAATTTATGTTTTCAAAACTACAATTTCGCCTTACGACACATAAGATATGTTTGAACTCAAAGTAAATTTTTAAGACTTTGCTTTCGTTTTGAAAATTTTTTAAAGCAGTGCTTTTGAAAGAGAAGTTTTAAAAAGTTGTCTATTATATATATTGTGGTATACATCTCTTATATAACCTAAAATTTCATCTGAGAGATTATTTAAAGTTAAATTATAAGATCAACGAAGAGTTCAATGAACGTTAATAAATAAGGTATCACATGAAAAATGGTCCTTTATGGGAAATATATAGTATGTTATATGTATTATTATACAGATTACAAAATAAGAAATACTTTTCAAAATAACTCAGTTTTCTAGATCAAAGTAAAACTGAGATGTACATTGTTAAAGATTGAATATTAACACGAGTAATATCCTATGGAAGTACAAGGTTAGTAGAAGAGTTCCGGGTACACTCAGACATCGTGTATCTATATATATATATATATATATGGGTAAAATATGTGTATATATATATATTGTCTATATATACATATATTTTACCTTTTTTAATTTTAATACTATAACAATGTGATTCTTTTTGACAAATGTTACAAGGCTATATAATTGTACAATTTACCATGGGTTCTATTGTTCATGGCTGGATTATCTATTATATACCCATGCAATTTTTTAAAATTTTATTATCTTTGATACTATGCTTAATATTAATAATTTTTTTAAAATAATGTATAGCTTTAAGCTACAATATATTTCATTCCGAGAAGATAAATCTTGAAAAATGTATTTTATCTTACTTGGAAAAGCTTCCCTTCTAGGAAAAGAAGCTCGTTAAGAGAAGCTAAAAGTTTTTCAACTCACGTAACAGTTAAGAGTTACATAAACAGTCAGTAATCTTAATTGACAATTTTAAAGTAACACGAGCATAATGATATTGTTATAATAATACTATTTCAGCGCAAAAATTTCTTCGCAGAACAATTTGTTTTTTATTAAAGTCCGCGCATAAAATATCATTTATAATGTTAATACTTCAACCAAATTAAGTCAATTTATAACGCTACTAATTCTTAATCAAAATACACGCAACCACCACATATCGCAGTAACGACTGAATCCAAACTTGAACTCGTATAGGGTTACAAAGAGCCAAGGGTCCACTTAACTCGGCGTATCGGCCACTCATTTTTAAAACAGAGATAAGACTATTAAAAAGCCTCAAAGGAGGGAGGCAAGGGTGGGAGAAGGGAGTGAGTAGTCGAGTGACTGCTGTCTGCCCTTACCGTCGCTTAAGTTCCCTCTCTCTCTCTCTCTCCCTCGGCCTTTCATGCGCTTTAAAGCCTGGGTGCAAGTGGGTACTTTCAGGTTTGTCCGAAAATTCCTAAGCTCGCGTGTAGCCGGCCGCACTCACACAGACACGCTCGCGTGTATACCTCGCGTGTAAAGGGACGTCGCGGTGGTGGTGGTGGTGGTGGTGGTGGTGCTAGTAGAGAAAGCCCGAAAGTTGAATGCCGGCGCGTCGTCGCAGGGACGGGAGAGTAAAGGACATCCGAGACCGAAGGAATGCCGGCGTACAGCGAGAGAGAGAGAGAGGGAGAGAGAGAGAGAGAGAGCCTTGAGGTTAATTAGCGGCGAATCGCACTGGAATCCGTGACGAGGTCAATTTCCGGCCCGTTTTCCTCTAGCCGTGACGTCGTCCTCGTCGTCGTAGTCGCCTCCCCTCGCGCAGCAACGCGTGCCCCCCTCGGGAAAGCTTAAAGGCAAGAATTTTCGGGCGCACGACCTCCAGTGAGAGAGAGAGACGGGGGAGGCTCGCCGCTCTTTACCTGCGGCGAGCGTATATAAAGTGGAATTGCGGGGATAAATAATTGCAGCGATCGTTCAGCGAGAGAATGGCGAGGAGGACCTGTGCTGCAACGCTCCCCCCCTTTCCCTCGACGATCCCTGTGAATTTCGTCGTGTATCAGCGGCCGCGGGGATGACGATATCCGAGCTGCGCGGCAATTGTTTTAGGGCTTGGTATGCGGTATAGTCGGTGTTTAGCAATGAATGGCCGGACGTAGACGTATGTTTCGGAGAAATTTTAGATCTGTTCGAAAACGGGTAAGGTGAATAGATAGGTAGATCTTTGATAGAGGACGTGCATGCAATTTTCAATTTTCTAGGATTTTAACGCGACGATCACTTAGAATTTTGTAAAACTGTGCAGCATTCTGTAAGGGGCTTATAAATCATTATAAAAGTTAGTAATAAGAATTGACTTATAATATAGTTGGAGTCGTCCCTGAGCTTTTTCAGAATTTTTTATTTATAAACTAATACTGATGACTGGTAGGGCTAGAAACTAGAAGCTCGTGGTTTGAAAACTGGGGATTGATACTTTCTTAAGTGTTACAAAATACTCAAAAAATGTTTGTGCTTGACGAAAGCAGAGGCAATGAGCTCGTGAGATAAAATAAGATTTTTTTTCTCCAATCAAGCTGAATCTATTTCGCACAAATAGCATTTCTTGGCCAATAAGTGAGAATTTGCATGGATTTTTCATAAAAATGCCAGGAGTCCAGTTCCAAATGTAAATTCGAAATCCCGCGATGAGTGAAATCAGAGAAAAACCTCAGCATCGTAATAATGCCATGTAATAACCTAAGTAAACGAATGTCTTAGATAAGAAAAAAGTAAGAAGTGAATTAATAGAGGAGAGAGTGGGAGAGAGAGAGAGAAGGAGAAAGAGTCAGGATTGCGTCCGGCTGGAAGTAACTGTCTGGCCGCGGCGTGAATGAGATTTCTGCGCGCGCCGGCGATTTTTAAAGTGAAAGAGCTGAGGATGACGACGTTTTTTTATTACACCGCAGGCACGGAAGTTTATTTGGGGAGAAAAGCAAGAGAGAGAGAGAGGGAGCGACGCGTCTTAAATTATGCAAGCACCAGGGAGCTGTGCGCGCGGTTACTTTTCGCGTCACGTTGAGTTAGTGATTTGCGAAGCTGGAAAAAGTAAATTAGCAGTTGCGTAGATTTTATCCTGAGATTTACTTACTTTTTTGATAACAAACCAAAGTTTAGTTCGAACGTTTATTGTCTAAAAATATCTTCAGAGACGATGAAAATTTATTTATAAAATTTATTAGTGGTAAAATTTATTAACATTATGAATTCAAGAACGATTACTGCAGCTCCCCCTTTTTTCTCTCAGTGTAGATCGAATCTCTAAAACAAATATCATTTGAAAATTAGCACTTAATTAAACTGTTAATTATACGTTTTTCACAGATAAAATGAGTCTTTTCAATTAAAAAATGCATCGGTTTTTTATTACATACTTTTTTGTTTTGTGCATAAGAAACTTCTTTAATAATGAATGCTCGATTAAATAAAGATTGAAAGTTGGTTCAATATCTATACATCATCTTATTATTATTATAATCTTTCAATGCCGGAAAGATTCACCGACATTCCCATTTATCCCATAAAATCTCGTATAGTCTTGTCAAAATAACGCAATTACACATTTTCACTCCACTGAATTAGCCAAAGCAACTTATTCCGCGTAGCAGAAAATGAAGTATACATTAACCGATCCGTTATATCCTCCGCAAAACCGAAGCCAGCAGAAGCAGCAGCCAGTTACTTCCCGAAGAATCGAGAGAGCCGCAAGCACGGCACCGACAAAGGAATTTGATATTAAAATAACGCTTACATTTTATCTCGGTCACTATTCACCTCTCCGCTCGCCTGGTGGCTTGGCGCACGGAGTATAACCTCCGCTACTCCCGCTATATACTACTTAGGGACGCGCGCCGCGGCGGAGTCTTTCATCAGCGCGCTTGCGAGCATTTAATTTTCAAGAGTGCACTTAGAAAACGGAAAGTTGCCCGCATCGCCCCTCTACTCTCTCTCTCTCTCTCTCTCTCTCTCTCTCTCTCGCTCTCTCTTTCTCTCATCGAAGTTTTCTCGCTGATTTCAGCCGATAAATTCGTGCCTCTCCGTTCGCTGCCTCTTAAAAACAAATCGGATTAAAGACTCGCCGAGGAACGGAGGCGAACGCAAAGGGAACGAGAGAGAGAGAGAGGAGAGGAGAGCAAAAAAGAACTCCTGCAGCCAGGTAGAAAATCCCCCGGAAAGAGAGAATCGAAGAATCGCAAGGTAGACTCCTCTATATACTCTACCGCCGTTGCTGATTTTTTTCGCCTCGCGGTCTCGTTTTCGACGGATTTTTTTGCTTCGACGCCGGAAATTCGGTTCTGCTCTCTCTTTTTTTCGCCTCAATATATACCCCCAGAACGTGGGATACGTGATTCAATAGAGTGCGAAGCATTCAGGTGATAAATCGATTTCTGCACAGACACGCACACGCCTATGTCGGCGCGCGCACGATCGCGCTGATGTGTACTGCAGAGCCGAAAAAAAAAACGAAAAAAAAAACCGTGTAGCAGCTCATTCAAATGATGTTGGAACGTGTGTGACACTGGATGCGCGTCAAAAAGAACGACTGTATAGGATGTGTGATGCAGAAGTTGATGGGTCATTCTTATCGACGGCTTGGCTGTGCGTTTGTTGAGTGATCTGTTGTGATAATGGAGGACGAGCCTAAAATAGCGAGACTAACAAGCTTTATTTACAAAAGATTGATCGATGCACGCGATAATAAGATTATATTGTATAGTGTAATTGTTTTATGAAGTATGCATAGCGTATTTGAAACAGGATAAAAATAACTTTCAAGTAATAAATATTATCGATTATGTATTGGATATTTTTGTTAATATTAAGATAGATTATTAAAGAAAATTATCAATTGTCTTTTAATAGAAGTTAAGGACATTTACTTTTTATAACTATAGAAATTCTCATATTGAACTGATCGATATTTTTTAATTAAGTTTTTTGCCATTCGTATTATGAAATAAAAATTCTCATTACCTCGTGCAGCCTAAGATTTTCATTATGTATTTTCATTAAACAGTATTGAAGCATAATATAACTACGGCTATATTGACTTGCACTCAATTTAATCTAATATTAAGTGTTCATGGCACAGGCTGAGATAATTAATTTACATAAAAAAAACTGCGTTATCAAAAATTAGCCTGATGGAGCAATATCATCATAAGATATTTAAAAGTTCGATAGATTTTATGTAATATGTTCATTAGCATAATTGAAGGTGGTATAGACCAGAACCGAATTTCCCGCCAGTTAAAGTAAATACTGAATTTCACTCGTTACGATCTACTTTATTATCACATTCTATGGTTTATTTTTCTCGGTATATTTTCATCTGTTTAACTACGCAAAGTATACTTCAACCGGTCAAACAGACCTTGCACTCAAAGATCTTCCAAATTCGTTTGTAAACTCACATCCATTACTCACAAATCCTCTCCTGCCATATAGTGCAAAAAATGCTGAAAATCCTTCCTCTTCCGTCCACTTCGGTATAAGATAGAAAGTTCCATGTATTCAAAGAAGCCTCCCTTTCATTAGCTCGTCCCGAGTTAAAATCTACGTGAAACAGGGGCGCTCGTCGCACAGCTCTTGCACCCTAAAAGCACCTACGGGGATAAAAAGACTTGCTTAGCTCGTTGCAACCGGGGGACTCGGTGCGCACTACACTCGAGATAGAGAGGGTAAGCGTGAGATGTGCATCCTTTTCATGGGGTAGACACGTCGCGCACGTGAAAGGGGCGGAAGATCGTCGTTGCATGCAAGGGTGCGGTTGTGGCTTACCGTGATAACGACGATCGCGACAGCTGATATCATGCTCGTGCTCTTTACTTTCCCCGTTGTTGGGAAGTATTCTATTGCGTGTAGCGCGTATGCCTGGGGTTGAGGCTCGTTAATATGTTGGCTGGAATGAGGATGAAAGGGGTAGAACCTACATTGTTCAACACTTGCGAGATTTAGAAAACTATTTGTTTAGAGTGTATAGAATAGAATATACGTATGTCTTGAAAGATTGAGAAAACAATGCGAATAATGTGCGTGTTCAAAAATGCAAGAGGCATCGTATGAGTAGAAAACTTGCACGAGATAAATAGCGTAAATGCCGTAATCTAAAATGAAAGATCAGTAGTTGAAGGGTCAAGTTGGGCAAACATTGCTAGACCAAAACCAATGTCGAAATCAAATATCCAATGATTAAGCCTCGATTCAAGTGCATCTCACCCATTCGGGATTATTTTTAATAGAAATCTTCGTTAAGAAAGTTCTCTCTGGCAGGTTTCGTAGGACACAGACGACACAGACGACGGCGCGGCGTCCACACCTCGTTCCATCAGAATCCAGGACTAGTTAGTGTCAATCGATCGTCTCGGCTTTGCAGTACTACTCCATCTCTGGCAGGATTGACACGCCAACCGAGTCGCAATTACAAGACGAACCAGAGAACGGCGTACGCGCAAACGTCACTGAACAGTGGCAACGGCAGCAGCAGCAGCAGCAGTAGCACCAGCAGCTTCGCTTCAATCGTTTAATCGGCAGGACATTCGAATGGCACGGAAACTAGAGGAGAACTAACACTCGCACTCGTCTCTCTGTAAAGAGGGAGTGCAAGAGAGAGAGAGAGAGAGAGAGAGAGACAGAGAGAGGAGGATGGTGCACTAAGACGAGTCGTAACCCGATTTTGGTTTGGCCCCCCCGAGGGACTTAGCTCGATCGGCCTCGTTACAAGCAATTCGCTCCTGACGCTGATCCAATTACCTAGGTGAACGCCAATGAGAGAGAATGGGACAGCAATGTTGGGAGAGATAGAGGGGGAGGGGAGGGAAAAAAGTGGACAACGACGGAACCTGGTGAAACGGTGTAAGATGGATAAGATCCTGGGTGTGAGAGAATTATGACTATAGCTGTCGTCCAGATTTAGTGGATTGGATGGGTACTTTTGTCACTTTGGATTTTAATTATTTACAGGGAAATTTCATTTTAAGTTTTTGTTTATCGCACTGGATATTGAATTTTAAAGGAACAATGTTTGTTGCTAACAAAAAATAATAATCCGCAATAATAGTAAAGATAATTGTTAGAATATCTATAAATAAGATATTCATAAATATATTACGTTACAGTATAGATACATTTATTTCGTGGAAACCAAGTGTCAATCAACTTTTTCAGACGAGGCAATAATAATTTTATGCTCGCCGCACGCAATGTAATTTTATTTACGGCTTTGAAAGCTACGCCCCATGACACTTTATGCGACATTAAAAATTGAGCGTCAACTTACAGTATCTCATCAATGTCGATGTTATACTTTTTAAAATTTTACAATTTAATTTCAAACGGTTGCAATCTCAATCTCAAAGTTTGATATTTAAAAAAAAATTACCATCGATTCTGTCCGAGCATAGTAAAGATATATTTTTTAGTGTTTGATATTTTCAAGGATGAGATTTTGATTCTATGTATTATTATTAATGTAAGTATAGGATTATTTTCATGTTTAAAAGAAAAATAAAACAATCTAATACTTAATTGGTTCCTTTAGATCGTGGAAACGTGAATTAAATGTATAACAAACCCAATATATGCGTTTTACTAAATATTTGAGTAGCTTATCTTTCTCCAGAACCATCCATAAGGTATATTACATGACTTCTTAAATATCACGTCCCAAACGAAGCACCATCAATCAATGAAAATTGCATTATCCGTCCCACGTAATTCAGTTTTCCAAGATCCGGTCCAGAAGATATGCAATTTTACAACGGACGCTTGACAATGTAATCATCGCTGAATCAACACGATTCAGTCAGCAGCATCGAGCTCAGCACCCAAGCTCTTAAAGCACCTATTCACTCGTGTCCGTGCTCTCACGCGTCCCCTGCAATATTTACTCACCATTACGGGCTCGCAGTTGCCCCCAAGAAAGTGCAAGCCCCCCGCGTCTATACCAAAGACAAGACCGCAAACTCGATCATCGTCCAGACATCCTGTAGGTCGGTCGAGTTCCAGTTTCGCGCTTTCGTGTCGCTCCTGACCGATTGCATTCGTCGTCCGGTTCCATTCACCGGGCAAACCAAGCATGGCACCCTGTTTCTTCGCGTCCTCCGGATGTACTTGTGTGTACACTGGCTCAATTGATCTCATTTCTTTTTTCTTTCATTTCCTATTCTCGTCTTGCCTTCGGAGAGTTGTTTGCATAAGTGTCTGGACGGAGTGCGCACGAGCGGCAGTCTGTGACGCGACCTTGCGATAATGGAGGCAAGTTCGTAAGTAAGGGTACGGTCGAGAGAGAGAGAGAGAGAGAGAAAAAAAAGAGAGAGAGAGAGGAGAGATTGGGAGGCGTCGAGACTCGATTATCAAACCACAGGAGCAGCGGTGTCGGATACCTTCTTCTCTCTCTCTCTCTCTCTTTCACTCACATGTGTACACGAGCATTCCTCTGCTCTCGCTATTCCTCTCTTCTGTTTCCTCGTATAATAGCATTATTAGTTATGGTTGACCGCCGATCATGCGGTTCCCTTACCTGTTAACTTGTTCGACTTCCGTTTCGCTTGGATGGTTATCAGCCATCTCCTTTACTTTTGCCTGTGGTATTGATTGGTCAATACTTGGAATGAATTTACGAGAACAAAATTTCTATTATACATTGTTTGAATATTACTATAGAACCCAATTTTGCTTAACATCTATTTTGATCATAATCCATTTTACCAAGAACGTATAAATGCAAAAAAGATTAGTCTGGCATATGTCTGGTAAAGGTCTGGAAATGTTTATTAATATATTCTTGAATTACTACTACTAGAATTAATTGTGTCTTTCGCCAATTCATAGATCAGTGGTTTTATACCTTTTTGATAATAACAAAGTCTGGTATAGATATTTTAGTGAACTTTAGCCAGACTTAACTTTTTTTATTCATTAACTGGTCACTAATCAATATTGTATGCCGTCAGAAACAGCACTCGTTAGAGTCATCGCAACATCCTTTATCAGGAAACATTAAATTTTGCGCAAACAATTGTTCCATCCACTTAATATATATCCAATAAATTCAAAACACAGCTATCTGCATCCTTACATATCAAGGGTCCATCTCAAGTCTACAAGGCACTGAGTAGCCTATTATATTGCTCGAATAGTCCGCTTCCCGGTCGCGGCCACAAAAGGATCGAGGGGCTTTTCGCTGCATCGCCTTCCCAAACACACGCATACAAACTACAGGTTTACGGTCCAGTATATATGTATATACGTACATCACGGTTGTTTACGTAGCTTGGCCCGCCAAGGAGCTTGGCCTTGTCTCACTACTCGTGTTTCAAGAGAACGAGCTTGGCGCGAGGCATGGGGCGAGGGAGGAGGGAGGAGAAGGAGAGGTGGGATAGAGATTGCTTAGTGAGCCGTCTAAGTTTGTTATCGAGACATTAATACCCCGCGAGATAGTAGCTGACCGCGTTCGGGGCTACGACCGCAGGGGCTACTACTACTACGGCTCCCGCGCGCACAACGACCAACTAATTTTCAGCAGGTACGTAGCGGAAGGGACAGCTGCAGCTCGCTATCGGTAGAAACAGCGCCTTGACGATCATATTATACGTACGCGTATATAGCCGTTGCTCATGCTGCTGGCGACGTTGCTTCTCTCCGAGTGCGTATACCCTGCTTCGACTATGATTTCGCAGTAAATGCTCGAGTGTCTGGTCGGCGTTGTAACTGACTTTTTTAACGCCTTTGTTTTATTAGCTTTGGCTCTCGGAGGTATTGATGCTGAGATTAAATGTATGTATTTTGTTAATGGTTAAAACTTTGTTTATGTATAATACATGTATTTTATGTGATTCATCGAACCAATGATCATTAACTTTGTAAACAACTTTAACAGCATCTCGTGACCCGGGATTCATTGAGTTCTACGATATGTACGTACATTTAAGCATGTAATCGCAACAATACTGATTTATTGTTATTTTTCATGAAAAATATGTTCAAGGTCAGTTCTTAAGATATTTCTGACCATATAGTCACACCTAAACCAAAAGTTAATTTTTACTTAAATCGTAAATAAATAATTTTATAATGTGAATTTTAAATTAATGTTTGAGAATTCCCAATTGGATCAATAGTGAAGGAGCGGCACGGTTTTTTGGAAGGGCGTATTTTGCGCTTATGAGCAACAAATACCATCGACAATGCGCTACTTATTTACTTTGAATCCGATCTGGACTTTTCAAATTTCATGTTGTTCGGTTAAAAATTCTTCGCAAATCATCTTGATCGGTTATTTAAAATTCGCACTATAGACTGTACAGCCAGAACAACCTTAACATTAAGTAATAGAGCTTAGCATTAATTTTCTATATAGCCATATATGTGTACGCACGATCTGGTCGACAGTGGCGAGTGGTAGTGTGCAGGCTGGTCGCGCGCTCAGTTCTCAAACTTGAGTCTAACTTTGCGCGCGCCCACCTCCCCCGTCCCACTCAGCGTCCCAGATCGACGTGCACGAGGCGGCAGATTAAAAAGTCCTACCATGGCTCGTGAGAGAAGGAGAGCGAGAAAGCTTTGGCTTCCCTTTTGAACCTTTGAAGTTTATCGTCAAACTTTCTACCTACCTCTCTTTCTCTCTCCTGTCTCTCTCTCTCTCTCTCTCTCTCTCTCTTTCTCTTTCCCCGATGCACCTTCGATTTTCTCTTTTTCTTATTCGCCCGACATTTCCTACTTACCACTGTGACCTGTTTTCTTTCTTCCTACATTTTTTATACACCTCTGTCGCTCCCTCGCTTTCTCTTTAGCCGTACGTTTTTCTCTGTTAGCATACATGCAGGGTATATACGCTCAGCTTATTTGCGACCAATTTCGCTCTCGCCGCACCAGTCACCATACGGTTTACAAAAATATTTAATTGACTTGACTAGCACTGCAAACACATTTAACGTGTATAATTTATACGTGGATGCGATTTTTATAAAAAAAAAATTGTACTATTTCTTAAGTCCCAGTTAAGTATTCAATCAGCTTACGCCATTCGCAGAAGATTTTCTTAGATTAATCGTGGCGGTCATAAGCTTTTGCAAAAACTTATTTAAAATGCACTACGTTAAATGGCCAAGGTAGAGGTACTTAAAAGTATTAAAAATTTAATTTTTATACATTATAACCTATATGATCTCATAAGTTATTATGTTTTTAAGTGTCTTTTGTTAAATCATTTTTTTTGTCTAATCGATAATAAACACGATTTTCGCTCCCGTACACAGCAACTTTTGGAGAATAATATTCAGTTTCGTATTATCTTGAAAACTATTTCTGTTTATAGCAGTAGCGTCTGTTTTAAGTGAATTCAAAGTTCAGTCGAAACTTTTCGTTTTAATAATGAGGCAAATATTTTGTATACGAATTGTTCGCAGCAAATTAAATTATACTCTTTTGCAATTTTCGCTTACTTCTGTGACCTCGTTTACATCGGCCTGTACAATTAGTATTCCAACAAGTGTATACTTATTATTTACTTGGCTCCGGCAGAAATTTGCATTATTAAAACCTTTTTACTCGAATCATAAACTCAAAAACTTCCCCGCCATGAAAACAATCTCGCTTTTAATAAATGTAAAAGTTTGCAATATCACTTAAAAAGCGAAATTTTTATTTTCCATTACCGCGGGGCCGAACAACAATGCCGATACCAAAAATAGAAGCTGAACGAGAGAAAAAAAATTCAAAAGAGCTTCAGAAAGAGTAAATTAGCAGAACAATTTCTATATTACCCTCGAGCGACATATTTTTTGCTTCCCGTTTATAGAGCCTTTCTCTCCCGTCATTCTAGATTTTTCTTTTACTGAACGACCCATTGAAAAGCGTCTCTTAAAAAGCGAAATACCCACTTAAAAAGGATAGAGGGTCAGAGTGTAGTGGGAAAACAAGCTTTAATTATACGAGGCTAAGGCCACGACCTGCGAGTAAAGATTTCGGCTGGTGAGCGAAAAAAAAAAGAAAGAGCAGAAATATTTCTCGTTCGTTTCTTATTTTCTCGCCTCCTTGCTCTCGAGCGTATATATGCGTATGAATGAGCAAAAAGTGCTAATATCCGCTTCATGAATATTAAGCAGGAGCAATAGATCGCAAGAACTGTGGCTGACATATATTGCCCGAATATGAGCGACTGTATCTTCCCACATTTGTCCTATATGAAGTCATGAATCTCCTACAGAAGCGCCGAATTATGCGATATATATAAATCGTATAAAATATTATTTATAATATAATTAAAATTATTATGTCATAGAATAAAAATTATTTTACAAACTAATGTATCTATTTGTACATGATTTAATTGAAAATACTTTATGTTTTTATAAAATTATTTTATAAATTGTTTATAAAAAATAACCTTTCATTCGTTAATGCTTTGGATTCACACGCATAATATATTATACTATTTATAGTTCACCTCGAAATTTCGTGCTTATTTTTATAATCCATATACCAATCTCTCGAAAACAAACGACGAGCTGAACCTTCGGATGACCTAAATCATTAATTAGTATTTGCTGTTCGCAAACTCTATTATAATGCATAGTTAGTATATTTTTCCTAAAATATAAGCTGTGCTGGGAGTAATTATATAATTGTGTGGATTTAATAAGCTGTACAAATTTCAAATTTAACATAATAGGAAAAAGATTAAGGATCCGTTTCATTAATTCTTATTCAATTTATACGAAAACAATAAAAGAGTCGTGTCGACTTAAAGAAGAGATAAAGATGCGACACCGATAAGGAAAATCATACCATCTAACCTCCGCGACACTTAAACAACTTGGTGGAAAAGTATAAAGTCAGTGCGTCACTCCCCTATACTCTGTACAAAATTAGGGAGTCGTTTATCGAGATTTCGAAATATCCAATTAAACGATCCGTGGGCCTTTGCATCGTCGGCGGAGCGTAAAACTTCTCGCGACGAGAGGGTAGGAGATGAAAGCGCAGAGAAATGAGAACGAGAGTTGGGAGTTGGGGGAGAATGTCAAAAGAGTTTAAGTAGATAGAGTCGAGGAGCATCGAGACCGGGATTATAAAAGGGAGAGTGAAAAACGAAACGGAGGGTTGAGGTGAGATTAATCAAAATTTAGTGATATCCCGAAATTTGATCGTTAAAGCTGTTAGCACGTAATTCCAAGTGCTTTTCTTGGTATGGGATCTATTCACTGTGTCGAATGAATGAGTCAATTTTTGTGAATAACGGAATTGAACAAATTTTTCGGGTTTCATGTTCGACTTGTATAAATATAGCTACGTGTAAAGCGCTTTATATACTGAAGTTCGATCGCTAATACAAATAAAATATCGGTTTCTTTGTTTGTTCTGGTTTGAAATAGTAGCGCAAAAAAGGAAAACAAACTATGAATACTTTTTTAAATTATTATTCATCGTAATAGAGACAATGCTTTTGCAAATAATAACAAATATAATTTTAATGTTAAAACTAGAAAAATATTTTTAAAACAATATTATTAGCGGTTAAATTATCGAAAAACTTGAAAAAGTTTTTAAATTGTAGGTCAATCATTAAAGTGAGTTTCCATTTCTCTAGACCAAGATTATCATACTAAAAACATATAAAGTAAACAACGATGAAATCTATTCTGCAGCTATATTTTTACAACCCTATAACAATAGTAAATATGCATATTTTGTTTTACCTGCATTTATCACTGTCTGTCATGGCAAAGAAGTAACGAATACAATGACCATACAGCATCGCGAGAACAACGAGAGCACAAAAAGAAAAAAGAGATTAAGTGTCGTTAACTTAATTTCAAGAATGAGACATGTATTCAGAGCCACCTTCAATGAAAAAGAGAGAGACGGAGCGAGGGAGTAAAAGAGAGTAGGAAACAGGAGGAGAGACGAGGTATAGGGTAAAAAGAAACGAGTGGCGGGATGCTTTGAATATTACGGCGGGTACTTGAGGCTCGGAGCTTTGAAGAAAAGCTGTTCGGGCAATGGTCTACACTCTCTCCTCTCTCGCTCTCTCTCCCGCTCACTCTCTGGCGCACGCTTCAAAGAGCCTTCGAAATTATGACGTCTTTCGTTGGCTGTACCCGCCCTACTCAGCTTCCCCGGAGGGCCAAGCTTCCCCGACTCTGTGCGTATTTACGATGAATGAAAGTCCCCCGCATTCTTTCCCTTTCGACAGGTGTGGATAATGGGGCGCGATAGCCCGCCGTGAAAATTGATTTGCTTTTGCGTCACTGTTTTAAAGAGAATCTTAAATGGATTCGCTTGTGTTCCGTCTTTACAGCGTTTTCTTCGATTTGCACTGTAAATAAATTCTATGCAATAATTAGTTCCGCGTGAAAACTTGTTTAGTTCTATTTAATAATATTGGAAATTTAGAAATTTATTCAATAAATACATTTTGTTTTGTTTCAGGTACGTGTTGTGAAATACTACGATCATCAAAACTGTGCTGCTTAATGTAAAATGTTTATTCATACTACTTTAACATTCTGAACAAGAAAAATTATTAGTTACACTAGAGCGAGCTAGAGAGAGCAGAGAAAAGCTTAAAAAATTAAGAAGCATGAAATAATAGATTACCATACAGAATTGAGAGTAAAATTTTACATAGAGAGAATTTTTTTCATTGAATTTTCAATATTTTAACATTTTCTAAATTGAGGTTCATTCTGTGGACTACAGAGAATTAAGTCCAGCCCGAAAAATGTTAAATATTGAAAATTGAACGAAAGAATGAATAGTATGAAACGATAAATGTCGGTAACTATGTTACGCCGACTTTCTCATAAATAATGACATGGTTGAGCTATTATAAATTATGTACATAATAAATTTTTATTGATATTTGGTTAAGAACAAAAAAAAGTTTAGCTTTACCTTTTGTTATTTCACAAAACTGATAATTTTGAAAACTGTAGTAATTTTGAAGTCATATTATAAAAATATAAAAACGTGTTATTAATCACGCTCAATTTTATTAAAAAAAATTAAAGAAAAAATTATTTAATCCTTCAAGAGATACATTTTTCTATTCACTCGATTTTAATGAATCTTTGCCTACTAATATTCTTGGAATCACTGACAATAATTGAAAATCATTAGTAAGTTGCACAAAAAAACCTTACAAATAGCCCAAAGATTGTAGTGCTCAATACTATATTTCTCTGAACTTATTGTCCTAATCAAATCCGATCATTCCCAGCTTAGAATTCCTCGCACAATTCCAGCATTTTATTCGCAAAGAAAGATCGTATTCTTACATAAAAAGGTAGCGCAAGGAGGCCAAGTACAAGCAAAGTGCTGAAAAAATCGAACGTCAGAGGCAGCGAGAGAGAGAGAAGGGAGGTAAATAAAGATTCTCAGGACGGCCATATCTTGTTTCGCGCGTATATTCTTAGGCGTGATGCATGATTCGCGAAAGGGAAGGCGACACCAGGTGTTTCTCTTTGATATCTCTTATAAGAAACCGCGCGACGACGATTCTCATCTCGCCGCCTCCTCCTCCTCTGTTTTTTACTCTTATTTTTCTCTTTACAGTTGCGAGAGAGCTGCTGGCGTGGCCTTTTTTCGCTCTCTCTCTCTCCACCCCTCATGAATACGAATTCGCGCGAAAATCCGGGAGAGCGAACGACTCGTGCGTATTATACGTATATATATACGCGCGCGTCCGTCCTGCCCCGGCCTTTTACTACTGAAAGTACCGAAAATAAATCAAGTCGTTCGACGCACACGTGCGCATGTGCGTTTGTATAAGGTGGGCTGTACGCGGGTGTGTTGCTGGCGCGCAAATAAATATATACGGTGTCTGACCGATGACTCGAGTGCGCGACGCAAAAAGAGGAACGTCAACCGTTGAATTTACGAAAAAATAAAAAAAATGTTGGTCCGATGAAATTCAAAAGTAATTGCAGCTGCATAACTTACTGCATTGCGAGGGAGTATGGGTATTTTAAAAAAATAGTAATTCCGAGCAACTTTTTATCAAGTATAGACGTTACTCTTTAATAATAAACTTTTTACTATTTTGTTTATTAGAGAGACTTGTTACTGTAAGTGAGCAAAAACTTGCCACTCGGGTAATGCAAGGCGAAAATTCTACTCAAAAAATTTAAGGGAATAATGCAGACATTTAAAAAAAATTAATTCCTTATAAATCTTCATTTGAGAAAAAATTACTTTTTTTAAGAAAAAATTTTAAATATAAAATTACTTGTATTTGGACAATTATTAAGTATTTTCTAGTGTATAACTACTATAGACAATAGAAGCAAGCTAAATTTTCTTTCAAATTGTATACTATAACTATATATGTGTTGGTATATGTTAAAAATAATAATTGATATAATTTACAACTTTATTTTGAAAGGTACGAAGTAAACATCAAATATTTTAAAATAAAAAATTATTCTCTCATCTTTAGTACGTACTCAATTTCTGTCATATTTCATCAATTTTTAAATTATTTAAATGTACGTTGAAATAATAAATTTTTGTATAAAACATAAAAGCGACGATGTTTCAAAATTTAATATACATAAAATATAATTTATTAATCTCTAAAATATTGTTGACAGATATTTAAAAAAAATGTTATTTTAAAAATATCGATAACGTATAGATATTATTCAGTTACTGACGTTACATTTATTATTTCAATTTCGATATTTTTTTCGCATAATCTATTAGTCTCAATGATAGAAATTAAGTATTTCCAACTTTTACCTGCTAATCGCAACCATCAACATTATAATTAAATTAAAACAAAAGCAAAGTAAAAAAAAAACCGAGGAATACGAACCGCAATTCAAAATGCGCGCAGAATACGTTCGGAACTCCTAGGCGAATATTATTATAGAGAAAGCGAGAGGAAGCGAGAGAGAGAGAGAGCGAATGGGAGAGAGAGAGAAAGCATGAACGCAAGGGAGGGACAGGGGTTAATCGCGCTCGCGCTACACACACGCACACACACACACATTATATCAGATAGCATCAGACGGTCGCGCGCACCGGGTTTAAAATGGCCGTGTGCCCATTGTAATACGAGAGTCGTCGCCATCGCCGCCGCTCTCTCGCGTTTTAGTGCGTGTCGCTCTCTGCGTGGTGTGCGGTGGTGTGTGCTCCACACGCGTCGGCATATATATATATATACACACATATAAATATATATATATATATATACACGTGTATAGACAAAAGCGAGAGAGAGGCCAGATATGCGAGATAGAGAGAAAGAGAGAGAGAGAGGAAAAGAGATTGGAAAATCGATAAGGCACTTTGCAGAGTCGCTGTCTGATTTTCTTGTGTAATCGCTGTGTTTGTCGGGTGCGCGCGTGGAGCTCGACCCAAGAGCGATCGTTTTATGGCTTTTGAGTATTGCAGCGTGTTTCAGAGAATGCGAAGGACGAGCTGATATCGTCTGTATACATATATAACCGAGAGGTTGAGATGGTTTAAACTCTTTCCTTCTGCACTGTCAAGACAGCTTTGTTTGGATTTTTGAGACACGGCACTTTTATGTAATTATGAACACGTGTGGATGATCACTACCAAATATATATATAGTTAGCTTATAGAGATGGTGAATAAGTGAAAATACACTAATTTTTTGGGTAAAGTTTCACTAATTCGCCTTTATTGAGTAGGTCGCTAATCTTGAATTAGTGAAATTACCGCGGCTGATTAAATTTTGAGGGAGGGAACGTTTCCTGCAACAGCTGCGGCCGGATCAATAAAACCGAGTGCTCGATTTTGTTATAATCATTATTTATTCCAAACAATCAAGTTTTGTCGAGGCTTAAACGTTTATTTTACACAAATACATTCATCTACACGATTTGCAATTCTTCAATTATAAATGTTGTATTTAATAACTTGCTAGTTTAATGAAAGTAAGGTGACAATTAGCGAATGAAGCTGAAATTATGAGAGTCATATTATATGCAAAAAGGATATTGGCTGTCACTTAAGTAGATTAAAGTAATTTTAAGTAATTTGATTAATTATAATTCTAAGTTAGAGTCAATTTAAGTCACATTCCGCAAGAATAAAAAACCGTTTTCTCCAAGGGCCACCCCCATAAAGATTTCATGTTTCCCAGATACTCCAACGGTCGTTGCACGAAAAAAACATTTATTAAATAACACGCTCGCAATCACTTTTCGGCCGAGGAATTATTAAAGGCGCAGCATCGCTCGTCCTTCGCTCTCCCCCCTAGAAAAAGGCAACTTCTTTACACCATCAACTGGCTGAGCCCGTAATCCTTGCCCCCGTCTAAGATCGCGATCTACCAGAACCAGAGAGAGAGAGAGAGAGAGAGAGAGAGAGAGAGAGAGGAAGAGAGAGAAAGCGCAAGCGTAGAGTAAAAGGAGGAGGAGGGGGATGAAGAGGAGGAGTTCGGGGAGAGAGAGGACGACTAGGTCGAGTCGGCGTAAATCACCGGCCATCCCCGGGATTAAAACATCCGGGGACTCGCATTTGTTCGCAGTCGAAACTTTGCCGGCTAGAGCAAAGTGCTCCTCCTCCTCCTCCTCCTCCTCCTCCTCCTCCTCCTCAACCTCCTCCCCTTCCCCTCCCTTCCGGACTGAAAAAGTTCTAATGGATCAGAGAAAGAGGTGGAGGAGAAAGAGTCGTCGCGATTTTTTCCTTCGCGACACGACAAATCGCCCTTCTACGAATTTTCCTTAGTATGTGTGTGTGTGTGTGTGTGTGCGCGCGACAAGGTGGGGGAGAGGGTTGGGTCTGGAAATGCCAAGGCGACGGTTATATAGGCTCGCGTAGGAGGCGCACACCGTATATATACTCAAAGATTCTTGGTGAATACTTAGCGTAGACGATTGCGCCCGGGCCGTTACACGTAAAGAATGTCGGGCTACCGGGGAAGAGGGGGGGGGGCGAAGCAAAGGGATAGCGGAAGATTGGGGCTTGGGTCATGGCTATATAGATGCGTAATCCTATATGTCGACATGAGATACCGACGGTTACATTGGGAATAAGTGCGTTGTTATTGAAAACGTTCGATTTTGCTATGTCTTTACTTTTTTTTCTTGTAGATTTGCGAGCAAGTTCCGCGAGGGATATTGGAGATGTAAGCGATGATTGTTTATTATGCGAATATTTTTCCTGTTGATGATGGGACATTCAGAATCTCGAATTGTTACGTTAGTGCGTTATTGCGAGAATTCAAATAGTGAAAATGGTGGTTACTGTTGATTATAACTATACTGCATAAATAACTTGGTGAAATAAAAATTATTGCTGCAAAGTGAAAAGAAAATCGTTATAAAAGAACGATTTAGGAAAAGTTATTTTTAGATGTAGCCAAATACACGGCGCCAAAGATCCTCTCTCTTGTCACAAATAAATAGCAAAAAGTTCGATAAGCTCGGGGAAAAAGACAATCTCTAGATACACAAATGTCGCGGATGTGTATTTACAGATACGACCTGAAATGTAAACAAACCGTCGGAAGTCATGAAATAAAGTCTATTTGTGGGAATGGCTTGGCAAAGAAACTCAAATTATTATTATTATTTCTTCGTGCTGTTTTGCAATCGCTTGTTTTTGCAAAGGGTTCGATTTCTAGTAAACGTTCATGCGATTTAGTTAAACGTCGTGAATAAGACAATGTTGTCATAGCAAAGTATGACTGATATATTTTGCGACTCGGAGAATCATTATTTTTCCTTTTTTTATAAAGTGTTTTAAAACGACAGTGAAAATTTTTTACCTTAAGAACAAAGTAATTAAAATAAAGGATAATATATTGGTATTTTCTAACATGAATAAGATTTTCATTAGAAAAATACAATGATACAATGCTAAAAGGAAACATATTATTAAACTACTGTTACACAACCATTACACATCTTTTTTAATTATTCACGCTAACGCAGTGCACTAAAAAATACGTATGCGTATTTTGAATTGCTTTTTTCATTATTATGTATCGTCAATGTAACGGTATAATAATAGTAGTTATTATATTCCTTATACGTAACGACGCTGGTATCATTATATTACCGTTATCTTATTTTTATCATATATTATATATGTCAAAAGGTATACGTCATGATTAAAAAATAAATATACTTTGTTTTGTACTTTGCCTTGATAGTCAATTTTAACTTTATCTTTTTATGAATATTTTACAAAAAAGTAATAATAACAGTAGAGTCTAGGCACCAGGTAGGTTTTTGTGGTCGATTGAGTTTCACGACTCTAACAAAGTTTTTTTTTATAAATTCTGATCCCCTGTATACGAATTTTAAGGGTAGAATGTTCCATAGTGGTCAGTTAATTTTCTATATAAACAAATTAAAATAATAATTTTTGGATCCTAAAAGATTTTTTCACATTTCGCGTTTCAGTTTTAAACAAAAAAAGCTCTTTATGCAAGTTTTTTCTGTACGATCAATAGTTTTCGAGATAAAAATTGTTATAGTTTCAAAAAGAAACAAAAGAAGTTCTCGTGTATTAAAGCTTATATTGTTCAATCAAGCATACACTCGTGTAAGAAATTGGTTATATAAAGGTTCTGTATGATTTCGCTGACTTTTTCAGACCTTTACTGCAGTATGTTTACTGCAGTAGCAGTCAATCTCAATCGACATGACTATAGAAAAGCCATCTGAACATCATTTACAGATACATAAACTAATCCTAGTTAATCCCATTTGGAAGCGCTCACTTTTCCATCCCGATCCTTCTCCAAAGTCTAGACGCAAAAAGTCCAAAGTGGCTGATTAACTTACAGCCAATTTCTCTGGGCCAAAGGGGGGCATATAACAGATCCAGCGAAACGAGCTAATCCCGCTGATAGGAAGCATATAAGAAAAGCTCGAAAGTGGCAGTGCGAGCTCATACGAGAGTTAAAGAGTGGGGGGTATAAGGTCTAGGCTAGAGCAGCAGCAGCGCTCGGGTTATATAGAAGGAGGATTTCCGGCGCTACCGATAAATCAGATTAACGACGGGGCATTTGTTTCTCCGTTTCCTTTTGTGTATCGAGGAGGCGTGTGTGTAGGTATCCCCCTTCTCTCTCTCCGTTTTTGATGCCCGCCGCCCGTTATAAATAGCATTCAGTGCCAGAGAGAGAGAGGAAGAGAGACGCGGTGTGGCGCTATTGCACTTTTTACAACCTCAGGGAGGGAAAGAGAAGTAGCTGCTGCTGCCCAGAGAGTCTAGCTCGCATGCACGCGGATTTTATGATATCTTTGCGTATTCCAAGCGTCGCGTGTGCTAAGCGCCCTCGTACCTACTCTCTCTCTCTCTCTCTCTCTCTCTCTCTGCATGCGGGGAAATTGTTTTCGGATAGCACCGCAGAACTTGCTTTATTCGACTTAACGCGATGACATTTGCTGCTGCTGCTGCCGTCGCTGCTGGGTAGTATTTTGAAAAGTGGAGAGCGAGCGTTTGTTGTCGGGCCGGGTTGTGTAACGGCTGCGCTTTTGAAACTATAATTTTTACATTTATGGGCCGTACGTTGCGCGCCTTGTGAGCGACTCCGCGAATGCCAACGTTTATTTGCGCGTTCCACGAGGGGCCCATGTTTTTATTGCTACCTGAGTTTTTTTCATTTTCTTTTGCCGTTCCTGGCTGGACGATACTTTTAATATGTTTCGGATCGATTTTGCTGCTGCGTGCTTAATTTGATTGCGGATTTTCAGGAGCACTGATCTCTGATGCTTTCCAACTGGAGACAAAGGGTAGATGAACGTAAAACAATACAATGTGTTTATTATTATTTATTCATGAAAATCACAATATTATGCTTCACATTATGCTATCTGTTTCTAGTTACACGGTATGAAATGTTCACCCCAATCAACTCATCCCTTTTATTTAAACGTTTACTTTTGACTAAGAGTACCATTTTTTTCTTATCAATTAAACATGATCTACCTAAAATGGTGATTTTAATATGATCTCGTCGATTAATCAATGTTTCAGCTATTTAGGTCTCTAGGTTAAGACGTACGTACACGTACACATGTTAAATACTGTGCCATATGATATCTTGAATCCACCCATTGCTTCAGGATATCAATTGATCTCTCAATAAGATAGGTCAAGGATACTCAAGATAAATTATATTCCCGCTTAAAACTACTATTTTGCACCACTATGCTGTACAGCGTGTAAAATTTAAAAATCTTAATGTTACAAGTTTAGCATTAAAAATTTCGATGTAAAAACCACGATTGAAGTACCAACATTTCAGAATACACAATGCACACTATCTTCCAAAAATCGCATCACAAGGCAATACATGTATCATCCTAAAAAGAATCGCAACATTACAGTTTTCTCCTCGCAATACAAAAGCGACAAACACGCACGTATCGCGCACATAATACACATTGCGCGCACGTCTCCGCGGATAAAGCCCTTTTTACTCCCGAAAAAAAAAAAAAAAAAAAAAAAAA
>UELU01137199.1:0-21095 GCA_900490025.1 Megastigmus dorsalis
ATTATGTTTCAAACAGAAAATATTACATTTACGTAATTTATCGGTAATCCCAGGACTGAGCGCGCTTCATTTATGATCATTCTATCATCTCCTAAAATTTCGAGTCAATTAGATAATTTGTTAAAGAGAAAAGTTTGAAAAACCTTGTGGGTATTTTGATGTAGTAAGGGCGGGAAATTTAAATTTTTAGTGACTCCGACGTCCACTTAACGTCCTTATTATATTGCATGACATACAGTCATTGCCTGCGAATTGAAATAGAATTAATTGTTCTTACCGTTCAAATATCACTAACTGAATCCAGAAGTTTGCATTCATTTCAAAAAGTCTATTTTCCCATATACCGATCTCTTTAGCTGGAAAGCAGAAATGGCTTCAATACAATGGCTTCGAAGCGCAGATCCTTAAAATTCAGAAGATATCCCGCAATAAAATTGGATACCAATTAAATTAAATTGAAAATGGGGCTCTTGATGCTTCTATAACGGCTCAGCATTCCTTGAGCGGCTTGCAAAGGAATAGAATAAGCTCGGTCGGTAGACCTATACAATATACGTACTTCATAAATCTCCATAAATTTTGGCGCTACCATAGAGAAAGCAATGAAACAAGAAATAGAGAGTGAGAGGGAGAGGGAAGGATGAGGAGAAGGTATAGTATAGCAACCCTTATCTTCTGGTAAAGTTTGTGCACAAGATCGAGACGGCGCGAGCTCGAGCTTCCCGTTTATTAGAAAATATCTTGCCAATTTAAGCATCCGCGGAATGCGCTCGACGAGCATTCGAATATTTTCTAACGGACTACAACCGGTATACACATTCTCTCCTCTCTCTTTCTTCCCCCTTTGCTCTTATGGTATATAATAGCCTTTCTTCGCGAGCCGCGTGCCTCGTAAATCTGTCACGAGTACATAAGCGAAACGACTGAGCGTGTTGGGTTGGGTTTAACTTTATTTTGATTTTCGGCTTATGGGATCTAACGAAACATTTTACTTTGACACTAATGAAAGCAATAAAGCTTTTTATAGATAATGTTGAATTTTACAGGGGACTGCAGTGTTTATTGTTATGTTGCTTTCGTGGAATGTGGTATCGTCGCTGACCCAATTTCTGATCAATACGTTCTGTAAATTGTTTATTTATTAAGTTAGTAATAATGAAGTGTTATAGATAAGCAGCAGTCAATATAAATATATACTTGAAATAATTGTTTTCTGATTTTTATGTTTTATATGCAAAGAAATAGATACTCCGAGATTTTTTTATTGAATTATAGCTATGTTAAATTACAATATTGAAGAAAATTAGAATCTTTGAGAAAGAAAACTGCTAAAGCGGTTAGCAGCGAATCTTTAATATGGGTAGATAAAGACATTTTCTAACATATATGTATAGAATGTATAAAGAGATTCTATAGTAAGTTGGTAGCCAATACAGTAAATTATGATTAGCTAATGTGGTATTAGTATAAGAGTAACTATTAAAAAAATACGTAAATGTTGTTGAAAATTATAATACTTTATTGCCATTAATTATACATTTCTATATATAATCACCTGAAGTTCAACGAATTTACAGCATTTTGTCTTAACAATGCTTCTGCTTATCTTAATGCTACATAGAATCCGAATTGAAATTCCATTAATTCTTCACATACAACAAATTTACGATGCACAAGTAATATTCCTTTGTATGTAAATGCCAAGCTTATCATATCTGAGATAAAACAAATTATTAAACAGTATTTATTTTTGCTCTGATTCAAGTCAAAAGCAATAGACATTATTAAATTATTTATATTTATTTCGTTTATAACGTAAATAATTAACACACATTTTTGTTCATATGTCGACATTTTGTGTTCGTTCAGATAAGTCACATTTCAGCTTTGATTGTAAGTTAACTCATTGTAAGTGTATTTAGTTGCAAACCGTTTACATTATTAGATATGACAAATCATCGGTGAACTTGACATAAGCGCACAATATTACATTATCCAGTTTTTATCGTCTATTCCTTTCATCGCTTCCTCCTGCTTGTCAAGCTAAATGCACTGCGGAGTAAATATTATACTTGTCAAGCAGACGCTACTGCTAATATGTATATATATAGCAGCTTCATTACAATGTAAGTACAGATGGGCTGCAAAGTGTCATGCGCCTTCTAAATGACAACTGTTCATTTCTTCCTTCTCTCTTAGCCTATGGTAGCATCACTCCATGGCGTCAGAGTGGATTCCTGTATATTATTATTATTATTTTCATAAAAGTAAGCTTCTGAATTTATTTACAAAATGGTGATGGAGGCCTTTTGTATACCATCCAATGCAATTTGATTGGACACTATATTTGTCAAGAGAAAATAGAAACGAACCGTATCGTTAGAAATATTGTTTTCAGAAAATCAGACACTGATCGAAAGTAAAAGTTCAAGGAATCGCAGCGTTTTCTTGATGTACGTTTCGACAAATCTTACAAAAGATTGAAATTAATACTATTACCGTACTATAGCTTTATCTTGTCTAACAGCTTTGTCGAACTAAAGTACTATATATATATATCCTATTCACCTCTAAGTTCCATTAAAAAAAAGGTACTTTTTATGGTTTTTTTAAAGGAAGCTCTGACATTTAACTGTAAAATCGTAGATCCGTTAAAGGAGATGGTGCGTTGATTCGTCAGATTGACATAAGACGAGTCGAGCATTATTACTGAACGAGTCCGTCACTGGTGCTGTAGCCGGCAGTGGCAAGAACCTGCTGCTGGTCCAGGATGGAATTGATGGAATTAGAATGGCGTACGCCGAGACCAAGGCCAACCGAAAGGGGAATGTTGTTGATGTTGTTGATGTTGTTGATCAGTCGTCCTTGGGCTTGATGGGTTGAGATGAGGTTCGATGAGGTGACCGATGGGGCTGAGAGTACAGCTGAGTGACGCAGAACTCCGCTTCTAAGGACAGACTGCTAATGGCGAGGTACAGGGTAACGGAAAACAAATTTATTATTACTTTAATTATTACTTTAAAAATTTATCATCCTAAAGAATAAAAAACTTTATATTAAAAAAAAAAAAAGAATATTTTGAAATGTGCTTGATCTCGTAAACCATTCAGTATGAATTCACTTTAATAATGATTTTGAGAATATTAATTTTAATTAATTTAAGCGAATTAAAAAAAAAGTAGAGTGTTCCATATGGAGCTATTCCGTTTGTAGCACTGATTTGATTTGCACTCACTCCAATGATCGAATTACGTACGTTCGGTCGAATAATAGCTCCGGCAGAGATGCTGTGGCGTCCGATAACTTGAGGGGAGAGCAGAGTTGGCTGCACGATCTGTCCGAGCTGGGACAGCTGGGACACTTGGGAGAGCTGGGCGACATTTTGGGTGGGCAGGGAGGACGAAAGGACCGGCGACGCGGATACGGCAGTGTTGACGCTTAGACGTGGATCCTTCTGGACGATGGCGTTGAAGCCGTTTATGGGATCGGCAGCGTACGAGACGGTGCGCCTCGTGCCGTCGGGCTCGATTAAGCTGTAACTGCCCTGCACCACATCACCGTTGCGCGTTTCCTCCTGAGCTTTGTTGTCTCCTGCAAAGCGATGAAAAGCTCTGAATGGATTGCTGCAAGCTCAAAGTAATGATTGCAACTGTTGGAAATGAAGCCACGCGATCAGAATTACATTCATCATTTTTTACTTCTTAACCCCACAGGCGAAAGAGTATTAGGTTGTTAATATATCTACATAGTATTTATGTTATTAATAGTCTTAATAACGCGTTGCACATACGTATTACTATACATATTATAAATATAGATAGTATACATTAACATCCATGAACCGTAAAACCACTTTCAATTTCAAGGCGATGTTCGAATCTTCGCTGAAATATGTAGTTAGCGACATTACAGAACCTCATTTTATTCAATGAATTTTTGAGTAAATGCTTTGGAACAAATTGAAAGTATAATATGTTTTATATGGTATCCTTTTAGTGTATTAAAATAATGACTACATGCACCAATAATTTTGACATTGTTAAAGAATTATTTCTAACGTTTATTTATATTTATATAATAAACGTGATTCACTAATATATTTGTCTGAAAAATTAGTTAAACTGCCTTTGTAAATAGGTGGAGTGAGGTGATTGACCGCAAAACACAAAATTTTTTTTGTGCAATATTTATTGCAACGTTTCGTGAGTTTTTAGACTCTCTGTACTGAGCTTAAATTAAAACATTTTTCATCACATTATTATTTCTTTCTAACAAGAGGCATTAGATTATAATGGACACCAGTTTGTCAAACTAATTAGCGTTTTCAAGGAAATTTGAAAACATACTATATCGGATATTAGTTACATAATAAATTATATCATATGATTAGAAAAACTAGCGTAACAAACGGATGTTTTCCATGAAGTGTTACTCAAACAGACGATTTATGGAAAATTCATTTAAAATGATGCGGTTTGTTACTGGTATGTTTTTCACATGCTTTCTGCATTTATAATAAAACTTTTAATTCTGTTTAGCACTTTTTTATTCGCATTTTATTCCCAGTAAAAGAAATCGCATTAAACAAAATTTAGACGCAGGGCTTAATTCGGTTCAGCAATACTTTCTTGCGCCGAGAATTTTAAAGAGTAATGGAAAAACCAGATTTTACAGATGCGTGAGCATTTAGGAATTTTTGTGTTTGCTATAAGTTGTAATCTGGCTTTAATAAATAAATACGTAAATTATAATTTGAAAGAAATTTTATTTTAGGTACTATGTTTTCGAAAGATAATTTAGAATATTCTCAACTCAATAGTTATCAATTGATAAAAAACAAACCGCTGCGCACTTATTAGTACTTAGCTTTCTCAAACTTAATTATTTGTTCCAATATATACATGATTTGTAATATATAAATAAATTAAGCAATAATAACATAATTTTTAAAATTGACATTTTTAAAAATAACTTAAGAAATTTTAATAAATAATTTTCAAACTTCAGTTAATATTAAAATTTCAAACATATTCTTTAAATTTTATATCAGCCTTTTTCCCCTTATAAAAAAGTGATGACCGGATATTGGGAAGCCCAGATAGACGTCATGTGATTGGCTGATTTTGTGCGCATCCGTCTAATCTGCGTCATATTCAAATTTTTCCTCATGTTCTAACCAAAATTTAACTGAAAGTTCTAAATGTTAAACTAAATAATGTGAATTCTTGAATATAAATAATCTATCATATCTTTTTAATAAAAATACTTATAAATATGTATTTTTATTATGAATATGCAAAAATGTAAATTTATCCTTGGTTTCGTGACTGTCATTGTGGTCGTGAGTCACATGTATCGTACATGTATAAGTAGATTGTATAGGTCAGTTGGAAAATATATTTTTTTTGTTAAAAAAATATTGTTTTAAATTAAAAAAATTTCAAATTGATACAGGAGCCTTCAGGAGTCTACAGGAGCCAAATAGTAAATTTTGGAAGCTTAGTTGATAACATTTTTCTAAATATCCATCAAACAATAATAATTTTGCAAATTGTTGTATTAGTAATTAATGGTGATGCAGGTTAAGGTGTGCAGCGCGCGCTGTTCAAATTCTAGTTATTTAAAACTTTTATTAAAAATATTATTTGCTTATAAAATATTAAAAAGGTTAAAGCAAGTTTTACTCCTGTTAACGAATGCCGTAGAAATATAATTTTCTTCGTAATATCGTTTTTCCGTCAAAAAATTATTAGCTAAATGCTTGAAAATTAACAAATTCATGGTAATAATATTCCAATTAAAAAAGGTCATAATAAAGGATTGATAATATAAAGATATTCAAAAATTACAACCCAAGTTCCGAAGAATGACTCGAATTGCAAAATCTCAAACATATATCGAATTGTCAATATAATTTAGAGCTCTTTGAAATGTATATTGTAATTTTTTGACATTTATATGTTTTACATATTAAGCTTGCAATATGAAAAAAGAAACTAAAAATCCGAACATCATAAAGTCATTTTCGGTCATGAAAAAGAAAGAACATTGATTTATCTTAAAAATTATTTTTCATCTCTGTCTTACGTGTTTCTGAAAGAAATGTTATAGTTTTTACAAATAATATAAAATATAAAATAACCGAATTGAGTTATCGATTTTTGAGGTAAAGTAGCTAAATTTCGTTGCAAAGATCGTCGATAAAGTAAGAATCGAGTTTAGTGCGCGCTCAGTAGATAACTAAGGGTGCAGTCAGACGTACCCGTAAGTCCATCTGCGACGCTGTAGCTGAAACTGTACTGTGGTTGAGAGTCGAGGTTCTCGGTTCTGATAACAGCTGCCGTTGGGTGTGCTACTGCCAGTGTTGCCGAGGCCGCTGGTGAGCCGAGATAGGCCGCTTTAGTCACAGCGACTATTCCGATAAGGATTATGTACTGCGAATTCAATGTGAACGAGTGATGAAAGAGCTTTCGGATTCACGGCACCGTATAAAAATAATTCCTCGGTTTTCGTAAAAATTTCGAATAAATTTTAATTCCTACACCGCTGTTTCAGAGCTAAAGTTAATATTTCATTTCTTCATTCGAATTGCAAATGAAAGCTTTAATTTTAATCTCGCCTATTCCAACCTTTAGAATAGAAGAACTTTATAAAACAATTCTTAATATAAGTCTTAAAATTTATTAATAATATGTCAAAACAATTTGTTTAATACAAGTAAATAAATAAAAAATTAATTAATTGATTTGATATCCTCGTTACTTATTACCATAAAAACTTATAATAGGTTCGATAATAATCAAGTATGAGAAATTTTAACTAAAAAACAATTTGTCGCTGGGTGACAACGATTTGCAGCAACAAACACTTTGTTTATAACATAGTTCACTACGTCAATATAAAAAATCACTTCTTAATGAAACTAAATAGACTTAGACGATTAATAGAGAATCGTGGTATAAAAAACGGTATTTACTTTGCAAATCATTGCTGTACACGGTGCTTTTTAGACGCAGGTGAGAGACGACTGTGACCAGCAGATCTGCAGACTGCGATTTTATAGTGAACAGCCACGCCTTTAAGTACGGGTTCGCCTCGTATCAAAGGTGGCAATGAAACCTTAGGACGTTTAATAAGACACTCTAGTAATCACTGTACTTATAATATATGCGACTGTAGTCATAATGAACTGTTTCTTTTTCTGTCTCTTATACTGTCTCTTATACTGTCTCTTACATAGGACTATCGTTATTGAGAGCAAGGGGAGAGTTGGCTGATCGAATTCATACTTTCATTATTTTTCTATCCTCAAATTCTTCTGTAACACAGTATATTCTTACTTTGAATAATTACATAACGTTCTTCTTGAGATACTTTCATCATCATAATAAAATTTCAATGCGTTTAAAATGTTACAGTAATAAAAAGAACTGTGTTTCAATGTAATCTGCCTTATTTACAGAGTTTTTCGTTGGTGTTTATAATCGCCAGTAACTTGACGTATTTAATATTTTATGTTAATTCTATATGGATTTCCCTTAAAATTAAGAACTTCAATTTATTGTTCGCGATGATTTCACAAAAATAGTGGAGTGGGAAAGATTGTTTGCAGTGAACACAAACATATGCAAAATAATTTTTTTAAATCAGTTTATGATTCGACGGTCCGGGAGTCTCTTATACTCCCGTCTTTAGGCTAAAAATAAAGAACTACATTTAAACATTTGTTACATGAAAAATAAGTTATAACAATTTAAAATCATGACGCACCTGAACTGAATAGAATTAGATAAATAATTATCGTTGTCACATTATGAAAATAAATACAAATATATAAAGGCAACAAGATTTAATAAAAGTTGCAGTACTAATAGTATATTTATTCTTTGAAGATCAATTGAGTCCTCAACACCTTTTATAAAAATATAAGGGCAATTAGTTATTATTAAAATAAAAAAAGTTTGAAATTTTAATAAAAAGGAATTACAATTTTGCATATATTTTGTTCTCTGCGAACAATCTTTCCCACTTCACTATTTTTTTAAGGATTCCCTTTAATTTATTTACCTTGCTGTCTTAGTACTATGCTAAAAATAATTATTAATTTAAAACAAATACTTATTTGAATATTCCCTTAAATTAATATTTATTTATTAATATTAATATCTATTACGGTTTTCGTACCTTCTTTAAAGATTAAATGTCATTTGATTTAAACGCATCGTACGATAAAAAGTTTCTGTTTAAAGTATGGAATCTTAAAATAACGAAAAAAAATATATAACTAAAATAGTTTCATAATTGTTGTTGCTTATTATTTATCGAGAGAATAATTGTTAAATATTTTTGAATGCAGTCTATTTGATTTAAGAAAGCGTGTTTTTACAATTCTTTTTAGAGACCATGATTCAGTTGCACTTTCCAGATTCATTAGGTAATTAATTGTTATATCGTAACACAGTTTCGCCACTCGAACACTGTCTGTTCGAGTATTCGACCGCTACACTTAACTGTTTTTTGTAAAAATCCGATATCGATTTGCCATAGTAAAGTAAACTAGCCGCAGTCCGAAATGCGATTGTGCGGCCGATCAAACGCTCAATTTGAATACTTTTCATCTATGATTCATAGCACTCTTGCTTTGGTATAAGAAAGTTCTCGAGCACAACTGAAAAACGCGCGGGCAAAGTTGAGCGAGTCAAAAGTGATCTCCCCCTGTAGATCGGAGACGCTTTCTGCATCTCAAGGAAGGCCGAGAGCTCGTCTGCCTCTCCCCGAGTGAAAGTCACCAGAAACAAAGTCATGCCATTAAAAAAAATCAAACCATTTTAAACGTCAGCATGCGGCCTCGTATAATTCGCAAGTTCGAGTCTTATGCCGAGAGAGAGAGAGAGAGAGAGTTTTTTCTTCTTCCCAGCTCAGCGGCTTTTTTTCCCGAATGGAAAATCAATATAACTTACGCCCTTTCCTTGCACCGAGTCTCAAATTCTCTGTCTTCCTTCCTTTCCTCCTCACCCCCTTCTCGGTCTCTCTTGGTCTCCCTTTACTCTTCCTAAAAGTTCGATTCGATCAGGCACTGGGACGGGGGTCCCGGTGAAAAACATTACGAACCCAGGGGGTGTGGAAGGGGGACGCGAAGGTGCACGGGGAAAAAGAAACTCGTCTACGCGAGTCGACGTCTGCTGCTGCGTTGCAGGGGAGCCGCGAGGGTTACGAGATTTATTTTTCCTTAAACATGGAATCTATCACGGCGTGAGGCCATTCTTTGCGAAAGACGGAGAGCGAGAGAGAGAGAGAGAGAGAGAGAGAGAAGAAGGGAGGGAAGAAAGAAGACCGAAACTGTCGATGAGATATATAAGTGTATCGGCGAAAGTCGGTTGAAAAGGGAAATTACGGCATTTAATTTGAAATGCAAACAAGGAGCTTGCACTTTTAACGATGATTTACTTTAAGACCAAAGATGTATACTAAGATGGCAATGGTTGCCCTCTGAAGGTACTGCACCGTGACACATTTAAAACACAATTTTCGTTCGCATCATCCATATATAAATTGGAAAAAATAATTAAGCTTGAGAAAGTTAAATGCCAATGAATTGACAGTTTTTTGTTATTAATAATTATATATTGGCAGTATACGAAACATCAATGCGGTTTAGATTACTCTCACTGAACTATTAATTTAAAAAAATTAAATTATAATAATTTAATACCATTAATAACTTATACACTAGATGGACTTTACCAATGATGAAATAGTTTAGTAGAACAATTTCATCATTATAATAATTGTAAATATTAACGTCAATTTTTAATGTTATAATAATGATCGGAAAAGTATGTGTCAAGCATTCGTATATAAAATAAAGTTTCCTCGAACCTATAAGAATGCGCGTAAATCTATCGCATGTAAGTAAATTTAAAATCTTAAGTCATTTATTCACAACATGTTGTGTAGTACTGAAACTAAGATTGAAACTTTCTATTTCTTTATAAAAAGGAAACTATTTTAAAATCCAATTCCAGCAACGATGGTGGAGCGGAACAAGAAAAAGAAGAAGTAGGAGAAGAAGAAGAAGCACCAAGAAAAAAGGAACAAGCTGCTCATTTCGAGGAAGGCTGGGCAAGTGAAAGGGAGAGAGAGAGAGAGAGAGAAAGAGAGAGGGAAGGGTATAAGGGTATAGGTACCTCAGGGAGTAGATTGATTTAGTGTACATTTCGAGACGAAAGTTTTCTTTTTCCCCGGATCGTTTTATTATACAGTCTTGTTTGAATTCGACTTTAGGCGCGAATGGCTCACTTCCCTTGTCTCTTTGCTTCCCCTCTATGCCTCATTCTCACTCTCTCTCTCGCTCCTCTCATTCCCCAAAAAGGGAAAAATAGCTTCGTTTTCCCCTATATATATAGAGGAGAGGCTTCGCTCGTCCGTCTGGCCGCTAATATTTCACGTTTACAGCTACAGCTACGCGCTATATACCCAGTCCCTTCTCTCTTCTTGTATAAGTAGATACGCCCGTTTCGAGTAATCCCGCGGACTTTCTTTTTTCGCGGGCTACTGCAGCGCATAAACTATATGTAGCGAGCTAGATAGCGAAGAGGACGCGCGCGAGAGAGATAGAGAGAAAGAGAGAGAGAGGATGGGTGAGAGAGGATTCGCCATGATTATAACGCCGAGGATATGGATAACCAGCGAAATACTTCCAAGTTTAAGCGCGCGGTTGCAGTTATCTACTCTCAGATTAAATGGAAATTAAATTGAAATTTCACGGCTGTAGCTTGAGCTATGTAGAGCGTGAAAAAGTTCATCGGTCTCAGCTTTAAATTACGAGGTAGCGCGGCTGCGAGCTATATTACGCTGCTGCGGCTTCATTTTATTTTGCCCCCCCTATTTTTTTTGCTTCTTTGCCCCTAGAAAATGGGGCGCCGATAGGATTAGGGTAAATTAATTCTAAATTCTAGTGCATGCCTTCGATTCGGATTTTGCACTATTGTAGATATATTTGAACGATTTATTGGAAAAAAAGTATACATATTATGACGATATACATGCTAAGCGCTCGCGAAGCTGTTGATTGAACTGTTTGGTTTATAGTTAGTATAAATCAGACTAGTATAATATAAGAAATTTGCATTACGAATTTATGGTGACTTATTTATTGGAATAACGATATCAATGACTTTTTTTTACTATTATCTACGCTTTAACGTGAATTAAGCTTAGAGTATACATTATCTAGGGATGCTGTAATATAAGTGAATAAAGTACTATCCATATTTTATTCTTCATAAAAAAAAAACGTTCCATACAACAAATAAGAAAATTATTAAAAGTTCTTTATAATTTATATAATAAATATTCATAGATTTATAAAAAACATATAAGATATTTGGTCACAGTTTAAAAAAGTCCGAACGCCATTATAGTGAAATAGATGCATTAAGCACCTTTCGACTTTCATTCAGTAGAGATTCTGAGATTATTAGTGTTCCAAAATAATTACATTTGACTTACTTGTTCTTAGTTAAAATTAAAAGTTACATTCGAATCTTCTTACCTAAGCATATTAACCTTCTATAAATATACACACGCGTATATATGCATATAAAAGATCTACATAAAAGTATCGCTTTTTCATTCCCGCAAAAACTTAACCTTGTGAGCTATAGAGTACAAATCGATCGGTGATATCGAGTTGCCGCGACAAATACGCGAGTCGCACTCAAACGGCTCCTTGACTTGGCGCTAGAGTTACTTGACCCAGATGAAGGCGATAGGCAGGTCTCCAGCACTTACCCGGAGTCATCCATACCCGCAGCCAAGTGTCGTGGCCCCTGCGGCTCTCATCTCTATCTTGCTCTCTCTCTCTCTCTCTCTCCCCCCCTCTCTCTCTCTGTCTCTCTGTTACTCTTTGCACTAAAGTAAGAGATCGACTATCGGCAGATTCTATTACTCAGTGTGTCGCAATGACACCAATTATTAACTTACAATCGTTGGCTAATCTTCTTTATGGAACCGGAATGGCATTGGCGTTGCATTTCTCTTATTCAACCGTTGTTCTTTGCGAGCTATTCTTCTGTTGTATCCTGTTTCATAAGTCTCTCTTGCAATAGTTGACAACTATACATAATAAGTATTTCAAAGTTCAAAAATTAATTTTGACGTATATAACTTTGTTAATCACATTGAAGTGCTTAAAAAACAACATAATGGTCAAAATAAAAAAAAAATTAATTATTTGCTCATTCGAAAATACGCTCAAATTTTAAAAATATGAATTGTTTCTAAATGTATCTTGTAACAATTTGTACATTAATTATGTCCTATCTATGGACTCATCGTGGCTGCGATTATCCAACTAAAATAATTTAGATATACAGAAAAAAAACTATTTGATTGTGATAAACTGATTTTACTCTCGTCTGAACAATTATACACAAGCGAGTTCTATTCAAATGCAGAAACGTTTTATAAAATTCATTATTTATAACAATTTCGAATATCTACTAATGTTTTTTCAAAATCAATTTCAGATATTTTATTCAGTAATTAGTATCCTTATAGATTTATAAAGTATATTTTTTTCGAATATCTATCTACTCTCAAATAAATAAATAAATAAAGGATTTCACTTTTCTTTTTATTATTACTCAAAATATTTTATGAATAATAAATGTAACGTCATGGACCCAATTCCTGATCAGCACCCAAAACCTTAATCAATTTTTCATAATAATGTTGACAGTATTATGTATCAACCGATTTATTGCTTAATTATTCTTCACAATATATCATCGGATTTCAATTATCATTTACTTCATTAACATATATTTTTTACTTTATATTATTTATTATAAATATTTATTTTACACAATTTGTTTAACTTGTGATGAATATACAGAATGTATAATCAATAAGCACCCATGTACGTTGTTATTTTATGTTAAAGTACTTATTTTAAATTTAATTATTATCAAGTAAGCATTTTTATTTGTATTAAACTGGAGATGAAACCTTGATGCATTGGACTAAGGAAATTTATTTCGGATTTGATGAACTTATTTAAGAGTTTTTCTCATACATCGACAAATGCAAACTCTTAAGTGATCAATAATAGTTATATAGACTCGTGACGGTAAGTAATATCAGCTCTTTTATAAAAGAAGTTTAAATATTAACCTTCAGACTGCCGGGATTTTGACAAAATAAAAAATTGATTTTCGCCATATAAAAGTATTCTGAGGCCTACTAGATAGGACCCAATTAAGGGTGGATGTGTGCGAATACAGTATAACAAAATTTTAAAATTTTCAAATATTCAACAATACTGTGAAATTTATTGAAAACTTTATGTAGAGGGTTTTTGGGGTCGTTGATCACGAATCTGAGCTAAGATTTTGAAAATTCACCCCCCAGGGGCAGATATTCTCCCCCAAAAACACCCCAATTTTTTTTTGAAATTCAATAATACATTGAAATTTAGTGAAAACTTTACATAGGGAGTTTTTGGGGTCGCTGATCACGAATCTGAGGTCAGATTTTGAAATTTCATCCCCTAGAGGCAGATATGCCCCACACAATAACACCCCAACTTTTTGGAAATTCTATAATATGGTGAAATTCTGTGAAAATTTGCAAAATCTAATAGCAGATTCTTGATCAGCGACCCTGAAAACCCTTCGGGTAGTGTTTTCATCGATTTTCTTGTTCACCGAAAACTTATATTCTACAAGAAAAGTTATGCGCCATATGACGTCATCCCGGCAGTCTAGAGGTTAAATTAAATTTTGATGTTTAATTTTGCGAATAAATGTAAAATAAATTTCCAAGAATGAATGAATTTTACATCCCGAAAAATATTTTTAGCTCCCATTTAGATTCTCTAAACAATCGTTTACGGTCGTAAATCTCAGCTTAATAAAAACGAACGAGAATAGAGAAGTCATTCAAAAATGGGCCAGTGTCACTAATAATGGGGTCGTCGAGATTTTTTCATCGGCCAATGCTGTGCATACCACTAGCTTTTTTGCACTTCGGTAAAAGGTTGTTTCAATCCATTAAAACTGCCGTCGACGCGTAGCACAATGGCGCTACCGTCAGTCAATTACATTAACCGCGAGAGACGGCCGCGAAAAGCTGAGAGAGAGAGAGAGAGAGGGAGAGCACGTAAAAGCCTTACTTTTGCAGCAGAGTGAATTCAAGAAGCAGTGCAAGGGTGTGCGGGTTGGCGATGGGTCTCGCAGAGCTTTTATTGAAAAGCAATCAACGCTTGAGAAAGTGCGAGAATGAGTGAGAAAGAACGATATAATCGGCAGTAAATTTCGCACAATTTCCGGTCGAATCAAAGCTGGAGAGAGTGAAGAAGCATCGAAGCTCGTTCGCACTCGGGCCTTGTCTCGCTTTCTCGAGTTTCCCGAGCAGTCGGACGCCGATTTCATCTCGCCTTATCGAGCAGCGGTTAAGGAGATAGGAGGACCCGATCTTATACAGCTCCTTTAGATAGATTAAGAGATTGCAATTAAATGAATGGTTCGCACGCCATTCGATGGATGTAGCTCGGCTTTCGATTGGGCATGCGATTTGCTTATTTTTAATCATCGATTGAGAACTGATGTGAATTAATGCTGATGTTGTAAGTGAAAATATTTGCACATTTATGCTTGAACGAATTAAGAATAACACGGATCGATTTTATGTCATACGTGGAGTTCATTTGAGTAATTGCCTACTGGATTGTTAAATTATCAATTCGAATTTTAATTTCGAAATTTATTTCGAAGTACGAATCTTACTTAATTCATTGGAATAATTAATTTTATATAAATATAGTAACGCGATCTGTCTGGGGAGTGGCGTACGTTAGCATGAGTATATTAAACGTAATATCACATTGTTAATATTCAATAATTTCCCTTATTCTTTTTACAGTAAGTAAGTACACAGTAAAACATTGACATGTTATACCTATATAAAAGATGAGAATTACATAAATTATGTAACCAAGTATTATGATATTTTAGAATACTGCTATACAATAAAAATGACATAAACTTTGTGGTTGGAAAATAAGTGAACGATCGCAATCATTCGTTAAATCGAACGTTACATCAAATAGAGCGATCGATGCCTTTGCTGTTTCTGTCAATCAAAAAATGAATACATTTTGTTGTAAATTTGATCCAGCAAATTGTGCGCAACATACGACGAGAATGCGTAAAAACTTTTTGGATTGCAAAGGATGTTATAAAGAGATCAAAAGTGATAAACAGGAATTATTAATAAAAAAAATATGAAAAAGAAAAAGGGAAGATTTTTAAATTAATATAGGGTTACCAGTGTTGCCTATGACGATCCTCATAACTGTTCCTAAAATCAGCCTAAGAAAATTTTCAAAATAAATTGAAATATAAAAAATCTAACCTCCAAGAGACTGGTAGTTTTATAGATAAAATATCTAACAAAGATCAAATGCATGTTGATAAATTCATCAATTGTTGGCAATTGACAATTATTGGCAAAAGTGATTTACGGTAGTATTTGAGATCGTATTATTAGAATTAAATGTAATTGTTTATTATAGGTTAAAAATTCAACTTTTTTATAAAATGAAAACATGCAATACATTGTCAGTTTATTATGTTTAATTTTTTTATCATTTAAATTCGTAGAACAGATTTTTAAACTAAAGTGATATAATTAAAATATACAAAGGAATAATTAAATTTATATTGACTATATCAAGCCCTGTTTTATATCACAGTATGGGTACTTTTATTAATTCACAGGATACTGAGTATGTAGCTAAATTAATTAGAGGCAGAATTGACGAAGTTAGCCCTGCGAAAGTTTTCAGTGCTTACTTATACAGATAATGCAGTAGTTTGCAGAAAAGCATGGCGTATTATTGAAGAAAATTATAAAGAATATAATATTGAAGGTTATAATTGCTCAGTATATATATTGAATTTGTTTGTTAAAGAGATATTAAGTCAGTCTTCAGCAGCTGGTGCTTCTGAATGTGCTACGAAAATTTCTAAAGAAATGAAATATTGGCACGTTTTATAATAATACCTAATAATATGCGCCTTAACCATATAATATAACAAGCATGTGATTAAGGCGCACAGAAAATTATTCCAGAATCAGTTACCTAATAAGCAATAATAATTTTTTTTAATTCATGAAGAATCCTTTTTAAATTCTTTATTCACCAAGTATTCTAAAAGTATTCAAGAAAAATTCTTTATGAACATTTAATCCGTTTGAGAATGTCCTCTTTGTAATAATTCATAAAGTATTCATAAAGTATTCTTTTTTTCGAAGAATCAGAAACGAATGATTTGAAGTTAAGGTTTATGCATTGATAAAGTAATCTAAAAGAGTTCTTTTATATGAAATCCATAAGTTGTCAAAAAATAATCAATAAGAATTCAAAAAGAATTAGTAAAGTATTCTTTTTTGGACAAATACAAATTAATAATTTGATAAGTGAAGCTGTATGCACTCATTAATTATTCTATAAGAATTCTTTTATTTACTTTTAAAAATTTTTGCTTGATTTTTCAGTAAACATTGAACTAAAGCTTTTTTTTAACAAATTCCAAATATTACATTATATAATAGAGTCGCATTTATATTAATGTTCGCACGCTTCACAATTTTTCGCAATGAAAACCTTTTCTTACACTGGGACTCGAACCGGCGATCTTTGGGATACGATGCATAAACCTTAACCACTATGCTACGGGACGCTATAGCAGCCCAAAATTTTGATTATGCTCATAAAGACAAATATAAGTCTGGAATCACATAGACGAGGCACAGCCTTACGCGGAATCTATTCGAGTTCAGCGCGAAAAAGAAATTATTTCTTAAACATTATTTTAAATACATTACAATTGCATATGTGGTATTCTTTTTTTTGAGAAAAACGAAAGCATTCTTTTTGAATACTTCTTTTAAATAAAATTACGAAAAAGAATGCTTTTTTAATACTTCTTTATTACTATAGAAGTAATTTAAATGCAGTAAAAATAAAATCAGTTTCGTAGAAATTATTCTGAAAAAGAATAATTTTCTAATAATATTTAAATTTTATAAGAGTTGTTTTCTGAGGAAGTATAGCATTCTTATTGAATACTTCTTTTTAAAAATAAATTACAAAAAAAGAATGCTTTATAAATAGTTTTTGAATAGTATAAATAGTGTAAATTCCTGAACATTTTAAAAATTCTGTGGCGGTCATTTTGCGTCTATAATTATAATAGATGTTAGCTGGATGACAAATTTCTTTTATGTTGGTACGGTCATATGTCTGTTTAAAAAAAAGATGGTCATTTTACATATAGAAAATTAGAAAATTGAGAGGACCTACTTATTATGCATATGACCTTCACAACACGGTCATATTTTGAAAACGTGACCATTTTGTAAATGACATCTTACATCTCCAGGTTATTTAAGAATACTTTTGCATACAATTAATACTATTAGCAGTTGGGTGTTCGTAAGCATAATGCACAAAGAGATGTTGCGCAAAATTAAAAAAAAAAGTGATCAGATCTGAATTACGTAAATTTTCTTAGAGGGCAATGCGGAAAACGAAGATAAGGAGAAAAGAAGAAGAAAGAAAAAATACAACCGCGATACAATCTGGCAGTGGACTCGCCAGAATCAGAAAGTGCGCACATCAAAGTTAACGAAAGAAGGTCCAATGTTATGTCTCGTCATCTCTCCTTCTCTACTTCTCTCTCTGGTATCGATACGAACTTTGTCCCATAGCCAAGCCCAGGACGATGGCTTTTTCACAGTATATAGTTGCCGCCGCGTCTGACCGGACGAAGCAGTGTCTGCAGCGTACAGGATTTATTTGCCGGATTACATGCTCCTGATAAGCGAAAACAAAATAGAGGACTCGCCGGTTGCCTTTCTCTCTTTCCCTCTTTCTCTTTTCTTCCTTCTCGGAGCGTCCTCGTCCAATCTATTTGTCGTGTTCCCCGTCCGTCGCTCCATGCTTCGTTGCCAGATTGATAGAAATGGATTGCGGACTCCCGTTGCGAACCGGAAAAGCAGATAACAAAGCTATTCCGCGAAAGAAAGAGGTCATAAAAAGGAAAGAGGGCGCGGAACAGTAGTGGACGGCAGCAGCTGCTCCTGGACCGTGCAAAAGAGAAAGACTAGTGAAAGTTTTTCTTTCTCTATCTTTCTCCGGGAGCTCTTTTCTCTCTGTATCCCTAGTTCTCGGGCTCTCGTTTGTTACGAAAACTCTCTCTCTCTCTCTCTCTCTCTCTCGCACACTTACGTCTTGTTCGCCTCTCCGCGAGAGTCACACGCTCCTGGATCTATGAAGGGAATTAGTTGATTGGAAATACATTGTGCGATGAATCCGCAGTCGAGCTAAGGATTTGAGCAGTTTGAGAAAAGATTTTTCCAGGCTTATATTGCAGTTATTTGTCGTTATTTCAAAGTTGACAATTGAACGGCTCTAGTTTTGATAATAAGAATTCAGTGTCCCGCAATTTTTTTGAAAGGCATAAAAGAAAGTTAATGGATCTGATAAAGTGTATTTTAAAGATGTTGATGTTTATGTAGATTCATTGAAATGTCTTTTTCCCGATTTACAACAAAACTACTTTTAGAATTTCCTAATAATATTGACCCTAAATTTATGCGACTACGTATGACATTTCTATTGAATCGAGAGTGTCAACAAAACCGTCATGCCATTGTACATCAGGATACAAAATATTGTTTTAGCTTTGCAACAATGTGCAACGATATAAAAATAATAATATTTTTGAAATTTATATTTTTTTCCTGATGTTACTATGGTTATGATAAACCAGCGATGTCTCATTCCAATGATCATCGCAATGCAAGGTATGCTAAAAAGTAAAGCTTTTTGCATGAAAGGCTCTACAAATGAATCGTTCCTAACGAAAAATGTTCAATAGGGAAAAGATTTGTTTTTTTTTGGCTCTATGACTTTTACATTTAACACTTTTATGAGATACTAATATTTTTTATGTTAGCGTCCAAAAAGAGGTCTTTTATTATCTTATTTAAGCGTTTTATCTTTTCTAGCAAAAAATGTTCAATAGAGAAAAGTTTTCTTTTGTGCTCTACAAGTTTTAAAAATTTACTGAAAGGCGCACAGCGCTGCATATATTTAGAACTTATTTTTATTTTATTATCTCAATATTTGATGTTTAAATATATTAACAATTTCAAATGTCAATTTTTCTAAAATATTATTTTATAGATCAGTTCAATCGTTCTGGTCAGGATGATTGTGGTGACCATAAAAGTGACAGAAACGGTGGTATAGGCGCTTTGGCATCGGGTAGCAATTTCGCCAGATCCTCTGGTATGCCTTGAAAGCTCTTGAATGACGTTCTATTTCTCGGATCATTCGTTACCCGGGTTGTACATGGTGCGTTTGCCGTTGGTATTTCTAACGGTACCAAAATCTATTTTAAATCTAAATCTACCGCCGCCGCCTCCTTTATAGGATCCTTTAGAAGCTTCTGTTCTTGGTCCTCCTCTGCATGGTCCGATAGTCCTCTATACGATCCTACGTAGTCCTCTACATGGTCCGATATATCTAATTCATCTATACCGAACAGCTGGTTCTCAGGATGTAGCAGATCTTTGACCTGCTCATAGTCACCCAGTATCGACCGGATGTTTAAAGTCTCCTTATCAACGCGCTTTAGCGTCTTCTGAGAGAAAATGTACCATTTATCCCCGCATTCGACATTACGAGCTAGTTATTATTGTTCTTTAATGCTGGTATTCTAAAACAGCTATTTATTTAATGCGAATTAATAAAGAAAATTTGTAAACTATATAAATCTATGGTCCAAGAACTATATTATGAAAGATAGCGATTATTATGAAATCGATTATATTTGTAAGTAAGTAAAGTAAATTTTATTAATAAACTCAACTCGTACTTTTATCTTAATATTGGAGAGTTGTCGACTGTTTGACAGCTTTTTTTGTTCCTAAAGTAACAGCTTCAAGCTACGTACTGTGCTGCTTAGGAGTTCGTTTCTGTCTAATGACAGTTTGGAGAGTTACCAAGCTTGTAAGTACTTATGAGTTCATGAAGAACGATATACTTGGTGAATTAACAAATACATTGTCGAGGTCCCAAAATGTTCGCAATATTATATTCGAGGGGCGAATAGGACCCTTTTATCACCTATCTGACCAAGACGCAGGAGAGGGAGTGTATAGTGATTTCACTTTTAGGTAGAGGTAATCTGTACGGTTATTGGCCACTTAAGCGAATAGCTACTGAAATATTATTATAAATAACTCAATAAATGCAATTTTAATGTAAAATAGGTATCACTATTTTTGAGAAAATATTATTTATTTAAATTAAACTAAAGGAAATAATAAAAATTTAGTATAGTCGAGATATTAATGAAAATTGCTTAAAGTAAAAATATACATTGATTGGCCATGTAAATACAGTGATTGGCGTTACTGTGTACAGTAATTGGCCTAACCATAATAGTATAGGCATGCATGAAATAAACTAGCGATACTTTTGAATAAATTACTTTATTACAATTGTTAATATAAACTTAAAAATAAATAACCTGGTTTTAAATTAAATATTTATTATAGTATTACATTATTTAACTAATTTGGTTGCAAAGAGTAGTATTACACTCTAAACTCTAAAGAGTAAAAGTTGCCGCTAAATTGTAGAAATATAGTAGTTTACTCCATGTCTAAAGCGTGAAACGTTAATTTTCTACTTTGTCTGAGAGAAAGTTCATAGTTTACTCTTATAAGAGAGTAAATTAGTTTGTTTACTCTAATATAAAGAGTAAATTTTCAATTTTCTACTTTACAAGCGCAGAGTTTTGAGTCGACTAATATTTTACGCTTTACTAAGGGGTAAAATTATAAATTCATACTTTACTATAGTAGAAAAATGTAGTTTATACTTTAAAAAGAGTAAATTAATAAATTTAATCTTTCCCAGAGAATGGAATTTAATGTTTTCACTTTAGAACGGTATAGTCGATATCAAACAATGATTTACTCTTTTACAGAGTGTCATCTTTAAAATGTATACT